>CABFPE010000136.1:2817-60827 GCA_900660155.1 Hofstenia miamia | reverse complement strand
GTACGTGTTGAAATACGAACGAGAGATTTATTATTTCCTTATACGTAACCGTATACATAACTTACTGAACCACAATTCGGACTGGAAAGATCGAAAGATCCCCAGAAGCAACTTGTCGCCCCGTGCTAGTGAAAGCACTCCCGAATTGTCGCCGATCTTAAGCAATAGATTTCATTTAAAGTAATAAATAAATAAAAGATACAACGGTAAAAGCGGTAGTTAAGAGTAGACAAAGTCTATTGAACATTCGCTACAGTGATCTCAGTATTTATACAAAAAGATTCAGTTTTACCTGCCTTTGTTTACAATAATTGATATTCAACGTAGTTTAACATGCTTGTAATAATTTTCCCTCGTAAATTAAATTTGAGCAAAACAAAAGCACCGACGAGGGGACACAAACTAGTAGCACAAAACTAATCTCGAAAATAACTAGAAACGTCATAGTGACGTCAAAATACAGTGGAATTAAATCGAAATCAAAAGATATAAAAAGCACAGAATTCCCTGAGCAACTCTACAATAAGTAGTTAACCAAAGGTAAACTAACCATACATGAGCAACATGCATTTAAAAAAGAGCTACAATCCATGTGTATCTGGTTGGAAATGCTGCTACAAATATGCATATAAACACCTGATCAGATTCTTCAAAAATATTACAAATTTGATAGAATCTGAAGTAAGTACAACATGCTCTTCAATTATTATGCTTTAGCAAATGTGAAGGGATACATAGCCTCTATTTCCAAAAATTTACTGGATTTTGAAAGCAACAACAAAAATGGGTGATAATTCCATTTTTTCCTTGCATCTGCAACAGGTTACCTGAACAAATAAGAAATGTTTTGCAATAGCATCATTAACTATATTAACCTATAAAGTATGAAAATATGAAATTATATAATTGAACTATATATTTTCTAATAAATTTAAACCATATTAATTAGAGTGCTGAGTTATAGTTATCTAAGTAAAATAACATTATTGTTTAATTACTTAAAATAGTAAAATTGGTTATTTTAACTACATTTACTGAAACAATTTATAAGAAAGTCAAATCAACAAAACATTTCTAGCCAAATTCAGAAAACATAATCCATCTACTAAAACTATCCAGTATTCATAATTTCTTTCAATCTGTGCATTGATGAATTAGGTGAACATTATGAAACACATAGTCTAAAAATACAAAGAAATGCCAATTGTCTTAGAATATATACATAAGTTCATTTGCAGATGAAAATGTGGAATTTCCATCTTCTTAACTAGAACAAATGTTTTTAATATGATAGTTTGTCTTTGTGGTGAGTGTGATAGCAATAGTTGGCTTTATCTTTTCTGGTGGAAGTTGTTTTTATGTTTTGAAGTGTGGAATTATCTTCTTCCATGAAACTTATGCAAATGATGAAATTTTTAAACTATTTAATGTCATGTCCAATGCATTAAAATCTCTGAGAATATGTACTTAGATATATTTTTATAGTAATGACTAGTTATTCAAACACTTCTTCTGTGTAGAAGAATTGAAATCAAAATTCATGTATGCTTTCCATTAAGGCTTATGCCTCTTAGAGACTTCAATGCCTTTAAACAACATTTGCTATAACATTTGATTGTTTCTATAATTCCACTGTATGTACACACATAGCACATAGTTTTAATGTAGAATCATCTTCCTGGCCATTTTTAGCCCTAAAATATCTGTTAATTCATCAATTAGCATTAATAGTGGGAAGAGAACTATCTTCTCAATTGCTTTTGTATTGTTAGTTAATCTCTCTAACTAATGTTATAACTATTATTAACCATCACTATTTAGGTGATACCAACTGCAATCAACTTTAGTGGGTATCTGCCTGATACCAATTCCTCTTCCAACACTTAATTCATTGTGCTGCTTCAAATTCCAAATTGTTGATGACTCAGCTCAATGCAAGGATTTATTATGTGTGCCCTATTTAGTGCAGTGATTAAATACTGATGTCACAACTCAACTTAATATCTACAAGTTTTGTAAAGCATGTAATGTGTTGAGTGTACTGTAATTGGCCAATTAAGGAATTGGCTTTGAGACTAGCTGCTTATTGTAAAGCACCAACATTAATCAAATCAACTATAAAAATACAGCTGTCTAATTCAGCTTCCTAACTTACATTTAATAATATAAAATTATGGTCTATTATCAGTCAATTATCATTATCAATTTAGATAAAAAGAATAGTTAATCAAACTTTGAATATTTAGCCTTTACAGAACTTGTTAATACATGTATGTTGGAATACATTGATAGAAAGCTAAGCAGAAAAAAGGGCAAAAATCTTATACCTATTTGTAGCCTAAATACATTTTGCAGCATGGACTCAACCCTAAATAGTAATTCTCACCATGGTATCCTGACCACTACTTTGCATGAACCACTTAGTTTGACATTGCAATTATTAAATCAAACTGTGAAATAATAAAAGATAAATTTTATTCCAAAGAACTTATTTCATCAACCTAATACTATTCTTTTTAACTATTTATTCTACCAACATGTTAAATAATCAAAGTACCTGTTGCATTTGATTTTCTTGAACCACATATATCATCTGCATTAACCCTCAGCACAAACTACATTTCATAATTTTACCTAGTATCATGCTAATCACTCAATAACACAATGACATCTGTTAGAATGATAATCATTCATTCAAAAGGGAAAATTCATGGAAAATGGTAAGTGTGGAAATTAATATTTAATTAACAAGTGTTCAAAAACTGGTATCATGTTAATTGATTGTTGTGATGAAAATGAAATCTACATGAATATCAAATGCATAAATTTGAAAAAAAATGAAGGTGTTTTTGAAAACCAATAACTGTTTAAACATTATATAAAGCTAGCTTCTTTATTAATTCAGTTGATGGCAAAACCATTGGAATTTATCAAATGACTATATTATCAATGCTATTGTAGCATAATCCTTCCTCTTATTTGTTAGAAAAGAAAATTTTACAACAATTCAACAAAAAGGAAGAAAGATTAGCAAATAGTGATTTTTGTAGTTTAACTTTGTATAAACAAATGCTTATCACCAAACAACATGCTCCTCATTAATTTTAGTTACCTTTATTGTTCCAAGCAGATGAACAATGTGGATAATACAAAATTAATAGGTGACAGGTACTTGTTTGATATTTATAATCATAGTAAACTTGTTTTATTAGAATTAATATAAATATTCACTATATAAAGAAAAGCTAAGTGATGAAATAAATCCTTCATAATAGTATTATCATTTTATTGCAGTTTGATTTGGTATTGCTAGGGAACAACAAGTGCGTTGTGGAAACTATTATTCATGTGAATACTGTAAGATTGTGTCTAGGTTAGAGTGCCTGATCGTGTACTGGATCTAAGTTAACTCTATGGATAGGGTTTTTTAATTTCACACTTAGCTAGCTATTAATTGTTTTTGATTTTTTGTAGTAATACATTTGAGAAAGGCTGTATAGCTAAACATAGGAATCAACCTTATCTTTTTCTAGATCTAAATTTTAGACTATAAATGAGTGAAAAGAACTGTGTTAATGATGAATTAGTTAGGAAGTTGTACTGTTATTTATCTAGAATTTATACATTTGTAAGCAGCCAGGTAGTTACTGTATTACTTGCAACACATACAAAAAGGTTATTTATTCTAAAAGAGACAAAGTCCAATTGTGTCATTAATATTATTAGCATCACTCTAATTAGGGAACACATAATCTATCTACCTGAGCTGAAGTGCTGGCAAATGGATTTTGAATGATTAGATTATTGGTGAATGGATCTGCGTCAGGCAGATGCTCACATGGAAGCTGTTATGAAGATTACCTAAGCAATAATTATTACTTTAATGTGAACATTGGTAACATTTTAAATATTGTAACACAGTTATAAAGCAGTGAAACAAAGATGGAAATCGGCCCTATCAGCTAGCCTGTTATGTAGTATATTGATTTATTCAGGCATTAAGTATATATATATATATATATATATACGTCTACTAAGTACCGATTCCTTGAATCTTAAGTACCTGCCAAATTGTAGAATTTTTTATAGATAAAATATTCTGCTTAGAATAACGTATCATCATTTTTCTTCAATAAAATTTTACAATAAACGAATTTTCTGCTAAAGCATTCCATAATAAATTTCCATTTTCTATTTCAAACGGAATCCCTATTAATCATAATTTATAATTGTTCCATAAGAAAAAGATAATAAATAGTCACCGCAATTCTGTTTCCAATCTATCACCAGGACTTTTGAAACGCAGCTAGGCCTCATTTTCCAACATAAAATGTACATGTAATATACGCTCCCAGATTCAATAGTTTGTTTATTAGTTCCAGTTTCATGAATACTGTAAACGATTTTTCATTTACTCTGATTTTTATATTTGTAAATTTAGCAACTTGCATCCCAAGATGATGACATAAAGCTTCGCTCCGTTAAAATGATAAGGTATTTTTCAATGTCTTTGTTGTCAATATTTATAACGAATTAACGAAAATATAATTCGAGTTTAAACAACAACATCAAAACCTTTTCCATTCGTATTTATTGTTTGTTTCGCAATATGAAATTCTCTCGTATTCGATATTTTTTTAAATGTGGAAAACAAACTCGCTATAAGTCTTAACATTCGATGTAAATGTCCTGGCTTTCGATGGAATCGAACAGTTGCCTCGTAATAACCATCTCATTGTTATAAGTGAATTATATGTCAAACAAATGCCAAATTGATGAAATGGCAAAGGGCTCAACATTCAGCCCAACAGTGACAAATTTGAAATGAATATAGTTGAACAAAATTTAAGTGTCAAGATTATACTAATATTTCAAACTCTGAATTCATCATTTTCTCAAAAAATGAGGACTCTATTTCAACTCCTTTAGTTGTCTCATGCGTATATGCCTATAATTATGAATGTTATGACAATTGGAATAAAAAATTTCAGAACACATGCGAAGACATCTTCAATCTGAAATGTATTGCCATGAATATGCACCTAAGAAAAAAAACTACTATTTGAATGAAAACCTTGCATACGAAAATGGCCGAAATTATAATACCATTGAATGACTGTTTACCCTATCAGAGAGCAACGGATGTTAATTTTCATTTGATTGGAGAGGGATCCACGAAGTGAAAAATTGTGACTCGAAATTGTATTTTGGGTCGGGTTCAGGTCCATGCTAAGCCTCTCGATTTGTTATTTAACATTAGTTAATGACTAGTAAACGAAGTAGTGACAAGTTGATCAATCTATTAATATGGTTACATATTGCCTGCCAGACTTGACAATAGACATTTCCATGGATCTGGAATTCATTTGTATTTCAAAACACGATCCATTGATCTCTCTTATTTTTCGCGTATCCAAGATTTTAGTTCAATGGCAAGTTTCACTATAGTAATTGCTTCTGAATTTGATCCAGGAGACATTAGTATTGACAAAAATGTCATCGACGTTATCTTTGCATGTGAAGATATATTGTAAATCAGATCCTCTATTTTATTCATATTAATGATTAGGTTGGATAAGGGTATGACACTTCATGCAAGATACTATATGTAGCGTTTAACAAACCACAGTTTCCTTTTTTCAAATAAAACTTCAGGCAATTTTATGTCAAGAGCATATTGTACAGTATGATTTTTTAGTTGGTTCGAAAAGTTTTCTAAAGCTAAATTTACATCACATCATAAAATATTGATTTTAGGCCATCATCTTCTGCTATACTTGGGAATTTGTTTCTCTATTTTATTTTTTGAACAATCATTTTCTATCAAACAAATGGATTTACAAACAAGATTAGAACTTTTACGATTATATTATGCAAACTACAATTCTCCAAAAATTTGTCTTTCTGCATATAACACCAATTCCAGCTTGAAACATAACATCGGTTCGAAAACTCAATCAAAAATTTGAAGAAACTTATTCATACCGTGATGCGCCCAAATCTGGTCGGCCAAGCGTTATAGACAATGCTAAAGTTGAGCAAGTCAGAGTGTCCCTTGAAAAGCAATCCAACAACAACTCTGCTGGGTTATCATCTGTTCGTGAGGCCAGCAGAATTACAGGTGTCTGTTATTCGACCACAAGAAAAATTACAAAGGATTACTTGCAGTTAAAGGCATATAAGACAAAATTTGTGCAACAGCTTCGTGAGAATGATGAAAAGCACCGTGTGGAGTTTGCTGAGCTCTTTATGAATCATCTTGCAGATCGTCTGGACCAAATTCTTTGGACAGACGAAGCTCATTTCCACTTGCATGGTGAAGTTTCCTCTATTAATGGATATGTCTGTGCTGAAGAAAATAAGAATGCTTTAATTGAAAAGCTTCTACAGTCTACACTCACCAAAACTAACAGTGTTCATTGCATTTACATCCAAGTACATCATACCCCCATTTTTTATGAAGTTGGAGAAACTGTCAACAAGGAAAATTGTGGAGATGCTAAGATCACATGTAATTCCATTTCTTAAATCTAAGAGAGTTTTTAGCAAGACAGTGTACATGCAGGATGGTGCTACTCCACATACTGCTAAATTTTCACTGGACTTTCTAATGTCACAATTTGGTGATCGAATTTTTAGCAGAAGTTGTGATCTCTTTAGGCCTCCTCGTTCACCAGATCTCACTCCTTGTGATTTCTGGTTGTGTGGTTATTTGAAGAGGCGAGTATACCTTCGGTAATTATCTAATTTGGCAGACCTGAAACTGGCAATTGAAAACAAGGTTAATGATATTAGATTAGAAATGTTGAAAAATGTGGTGCATTATGTACCTAACCGTCTGGAAAAAATAAAGTTAACTAATGGAAAACAATTATAGTTTTTAAAACCACATTGATTGTAGTTATTATTGTAATATTTGTAAATTATGTATTGCAAATATAGCTTCTCTGTTATATAAATAAAAGTCGAACTAACTAAAAAATCATACTGTATTAAAAAGTCAATAACATTATTGTACAAAAGGTGTAGTTCTTAGATTTTGTCTGGATTTCTGCATTTTGCTGTTGAAAATAACGCGGCTTCGGAAACTACCACAGGATTGAAGGTAGTACGGCATACTGCCGAGCCCTTCGTATTTTTTATTTTATATTGTAATATCGCTACCCAGGTGAAACTAACACTTCATAACTAGATAATCTATTTAGTGAATCAATCCAGGGATCAGCGCCAGCTATCACGGGGTAAGTATTATCTAAGTTTCCTATTCTGTCCTTTAATTGTATATTCCACACTGCATTAACAGATGTTCCAATAACAATTAGTAAGTAGTATTATTTAGATACTTCATCGATTGAATAGGACTGAATTCTCTGGGCGCACTTGCCCGACGCCAAGTCACTGAGATCATAACAGGTTCGCCAGAACTGCCAACAACTCCATCCATTTCGTAGTTACAGATTTGATCCATTGTGATTCCAACTCAGCTCAGTCTCATGAAAACTATGTTTGTTATGTGTGCCCTAATGAGTGAAATAAACTATGAACACAAATCGACTTAGTGCTCAAGCTCAATTCGTATAATGTCAGTAGTTGTTTGCAATGACAGACACTAGCTGCTATTACGTAAAAGACATTTAATATATAGAGCAGCTTCCTACATATAATAAACTACGATACAAACTATTAACTACAAACTACTGACATATTAAAAATAAGACACAACGCTAGCTACTAAAAAACTATATACAAAGGCTAGCTACAAACTACTATTAAAATAACTATAAAATCGGTCACATTATCGGTCACATTATTCGTCATAATTTGGATCTAAAACTCGGTTAATGTAAATAGTAATATTTACTTACGATGGCAAAAGCGCCTTTGTTGCATTTATTACTACATGATAGGGAATGAATTGAGTGCGCGCCAAACGGGAGGAAAATCCCTACACCTATCCATAACCTAACTGCAATACAACAATCGAGCGCGATACCCATTAACTACTCCTTCACTGCTAGCACTACGATTGTTGCACACAGAAAACCGTTTAGCTGCGCATAAAGTATTAATTAATCAAACCGCAATAATCAATGAAAATATAACGAGGTTAATGTTCATCATATTCACAGCTCGTGGTTTTCTATTTATACAAAATTTACTAAAACATATTTACCGATTAAATGCTGCTAAACAAGTACCAGTCGCCTTATTTCAATTTTGGTTTTCCCACGGTTTAAATTTCTGCGTACCGCGTGGCTTTGCAGAACTGTGTGCAGGCGTATCGTCCACACGTAATTTTGTCAAACCATTTTGGCGACTACTACTTGCCGAAATTAAACTATCAAAATTAATAAATGCATTTTCCAAGAATTAACATAAATCATCGATAGAGTTTTGAGTGTTCTTTCTTGGATGATGCTACAATATATATATATATATATGCAAATGTTTGCAAGAAATTGGCATAGAGCTCAATGAACTTTCAAATTATTAAATTATAATAAGAGATACATTTTTTTAAATGTTAGATCAGAGCGTAGTTTTTACAAAGCAAGTCTATGAATTTGAGGTAATTAAGTAAAATGATTGATGCGTTGTCCTTTGTAGTAGCCATAAATGTTTAAAGCCAAATATATTTTGTTTCCCCTCAGACAAAGAGGTACATGCATAAATTATTCAAAAGTTTCAAAAATGAATATTGTGATATTACTTATTTTCGATTGCACAAAAAACAATTTTCAAATACAACCACACTAAAGGAAATAAAAAATCAAAATCATCTGATGATCTATATAATAATGATATACTGCTATACATTTATACATTACCTTTGTCATTCACAATAGTAACAACTGTAGAGGACTTTTTCCCCAATTGAGCCCCATTTGTAGGATTATATAAAGTGAGCTGAAAACTGGGATCTTCACATAAGAGTTCGTCTGGCAAAACTTTAATTTCAATCTCCTTTTTGCTTTCACCATGAAGAAATTTTATTTTGCCTAAATCCACATATTACGTTTCAAGTAGTACATTAACTATTATAAATCAAGATTTGACATTTCCTGAAAATGCCAGTTATTCTATGATTAAATTTCATGTGAATTTTCAATCACATTTAATCGCGTTTTCAGTTGAAGTTGTTCCGCTACAAAACATTTCTAAAATACGAATATAGACAATGCTGATT
Organism: Hofstenia miamia; assembly: GCA_900660155.1. NCBI lineage: Eukaryota > Metazoa > Xenacoelomorpha > Acoela > Hofsteniidae > Hofstenia > Hofstenia miamia. Next base: position 51,640 of record CABFPE010000136.1, on the reverse strand, counting down.
ACTCAATCAGAAGCTGTTTCATATAATACATGATGTGTTTCACTTCAATATTTCCTTTAATGCGCTTACTTATATTTGTTTAAAAAATATTTCCTATTCCATGACAATTTGAAACCACAATATTGTAGTTACTTTATTATTTTTGTTCACTTAAAGCTTCTACCAACTAATCAATCAATCTATACAAGTTTTTCATTAATAAAAAGTTTTAATTTTCGGTTTTAAACCTTTTCTTCCCAACATGATAGCTTATTCAACACTTTAGTTCTTTTATGTTTTACAAATGAACTAAAGTAGCTTTCTAGAATATGTATAGTATAGCTTAAAGTAAAAACTGTTTTATATACGTATTACTGATATTTACTTAATTCCTTCCTAAAACTTTAAACAACGTAACAAATACTTCTTACCAGAAGTTTCCTTTCAAATCTAGATAAAGATATTTTAAAAAATAGGCATTTCAGTATCTTAATAACTTGAGAATTTAAGATCAAATGGTCGTATTATATTGTCTTAATGAGGTGATTTTCTTCAAACGTAGAAATAGCCGAACCTGGTCGTTAAAAACAAATTATAAACGATCATTTTTGAGGATGACATTAGTTGGGTAATTGCGTGAAAAAAATTTTGCTTACAATTTCAAACTATGATCAATTTTCCTGTATTGTCGTAAAAAATTGCCACCATAATTCATAAACATAGTAGGCAGTGTCACGACAAAGCCCCCTCTTAGCGTAAAATCAACAGAGAAAAAATGAGAAACTCAGGTACTACTTTCAAAGCCTTGCCATATATATATATTTATATAATTGAAGTTGGCAACTATTTCAGAAGACATAATCGTCGGTCAAAAAAATTAGAAATAGAATTTCTCAATCTAATCAAAAAACACCCACAGTAACAAAATTAATATTAATCGATGGAAAATTAAGCTTTACATAAGTTTATGTAAAAGAGAATAAAAAACACAGCCTCTAGAGCAAACACATTTCAAAAATCTGTCTTTAATTGAGTCCATAAAATTTTTTTGTATTCTCGGTGTAATTTTTTTTGGACTCCGGTAAATATTGCTTCCGTTTTTCACATTTTTGGATTTTTTTCTTTCACATCGTCCTTCATGACCCCAAACATTTTTTATAGGTGAAAGGTTTGGTTAGTTGGCAGGCCACTACAAAATATTTAGACTTTTTTTGGGGTCACCCCATCTTGCTGAAGAATCCATCCAGTCCGATAACACTGGCTCGCAAATAGGATAAATTCTGTTAAAATATCAGTATATTTTGAGAGATCCCTGCCTTTAAAAATGCTCGGTACACTGTCGATATTGTTTGTTTCAGTCAACTTTTTGAAGTTTCTGCAGAATGTTTTGGGTTCATACCCGATATCTTGAGTATATTTTTGCGGTTTGTGGTTCCAGTAGAGTAAATATATTGCAAAACATTTAGTAAATCTTGATGAAGAATGTTTAGTGAACATTAACAAAGTACCTGTCCTCATCAGGTGTGTTTACGGGTACTGTTGTTGATTGTGCGTGATCGCCTAAATGTGTTCGTCAAGAGCAGGGCACTTTAATGAGATGAAAGTGTTTTTGCAACTGAAATTTTTTTCTCATTTTTTTACCGGAGCTATATGACAGTAAACGATATTTAGACTTTCAAAATCAGATTAAGCAACAATGTAGTGAAAGACTACTATTAAAAGTTTTGGTTCTAACCATCTAAGCTGTTTGTTAATGAAGCTAATATTTTTAAAAGAAATATAAAGATTAGAAAACTATAATTGCAACAATTTTTAAGAAACAAATTATAAAGCATATGTAATTTGAGTAAATTCTAGGACATACATTATATGGATGAACGCATAATAAATATACAACTAACGTAGTGCGTCAACATCAGTGTCCAATCAAATATTTTCAACATCATCGAATTCCATATTAGAAATTTAAAGCTTGGAGTTACTGAGAAAACCTATTTTTCGATTTCAATAGAAATTTTGAAACAATAAAGTTAGTCTAACTACAACTATATACTATGTCCAAGCCAAGCTGCACTTAGTAGTTGCATTTGCAATTAGTATAGTCTATTATCGATGCATGCAATATTACTGCACTTATGCGAATTTGCAGTTATAACCATGATTCTTATAAGGAATCGTTTGTATAGTCATGGCCAGAATAAATGACAGTCTAATATTTTTTTATATTTTGAAAATTAGCCATGAATAAGTGATGTTTTTCATAGTGGAAACTGCATTTAATAACTAAGTTTAATGAGGTTTCATGCCCTCAAATTAGTTAATTTTAATATTTTATTTTTTACATACTTTACATAATAGTATTAGTTTATTGAGTTCTTGATCAGAGAATCCCCCAGATTTTAGTCACGTAGAGAATTTTTTGCTAATTTTAGTACACAAGGCTGTTGATTTACAGATTAGTATGTTGACTACTTCAATCCACTATGATTCGCGGTCAGATTCTTAGTTTTTCGGTTATTTTTAGTTTGAAAGTTGGAGATAAATTGAAGTCGTATTCAGCTGGGGCTATAGGACCATGTCTAATCTACACATGGTGAAATTAAATATTTTGAATTTTGTAAATTTATATTTTTAACCAGGTAACTAGTTAGGACCAAATTTACCAAAATAATGAAAATTAATTATATAGAGTCACATGCATACATTAAGTTTTAAAAAAGTAATTTATAAAAACCATAGTTTTAGAGTCCCATATAAACAAATGAATAGTTTGATTGTAATAAAATTTGATAAAATAAACTAAACATAAATTTTGTTTTAAAATTATGTATAAATATAATAATTGCTTTTGATTTGTCTAGCATTTATGTTGAAAATGCACCACAAAGGAAGCGTTTTCTGACTAATGGAAGAGAAGCATGGTAGCTAAAATTGCCTTGTCATAGAAAGTGCGATCGCAAAATGTACATTAAAAAATTGAGTTTCATGAAATAAAATCATAAGAGACAGCAACAACAAGAGATTCCAGACTGTTGACGATGTGAATAGAAATGTAGTTGATTAAGAATATTTCTTTTGAAGTGATTCAGGATCTGAATTACTATTTACTGAATTACTTTTTTTAGTGAAATCACTTTAAAAAAAGACAGATGTTGCCGAAGCAGTCCTTAATGTACATGAAAGTTGATAAAAGAATAACCAACATGTAATCTGATTTAACTAGAGAATACAATTGAACTATAACTCTCATCTTAATAACACTGGACCATACACCTACTTGCATTTTCTGTGTTTATGGGGTTTTAGACTTAGCTTTCTGAAAAATTGCTCTCTTTTGACTGCTTTCAAAGAAAAAATCCTTCACTGAAGCATTTAAGTTCTGTAACAACTAGATGTAATAGAAATTCAACAAAGATAATAGCATTTTTTATCATATCTAATATATAAGCCCTCTATTATTTTCCGCAGATACAAGGAAAGGAAATGATTATTCTTTGTTGCTATTACAGGCTTATAATAGAAATATATGAGCCTTCCTTTAAAACTATCAATTTTAAATGATACTAGATTGAATTCATTAGCATTACATAAGTTACCAGCCCTATGGCATTGCAAAACATAGAATTTTGCTACTTCATTGAAGAAGGTTGGGCCTCATTGTAGTTTAAAGTGTTAAAGTTAAAATATGATTGCAACTTTCAAAGTATTATGCTGTTGGATAAATGAAGTATATTTAATTCTTATAGAAATATCTGGCCAAAATTCAAAATTGTTAAGAATTACTTTTATTTTGTACTAAGATTAACAAAATAGAATCGGAATCTATTCACAATTCTTTCCGCATATAAAATCTATCACATCAATCAACATCCTACCCCAGATGACTTAACGTATTCTAAGAAACAACCAAGCAAACTTCTAAGTCTAGAGCCTACTCCAGAAAGCAGTAAGAACATATTTTTGCTAGTATCAGGAGAATCTGTGATACTCAGCATTCCAAATACTATTGAGTTTTGTATTATGGATTCTACATTAACTGTTTTTCACACACTGAAATGCAGCATTTCATGGTGACCCAAAAAAGCAGAATCCATAAATATTCAATTATGGCCGTTATTTAAATCTTTAATATTTAAAAATTGCAAAAGAGGTTTTTCTACCATATATCACTGGGTGAAAATTGAGTCGAGATCTATTTTACTAGCAGTTCATACAAAAAACTGCAAGGAAGTTTTCAGAAAAAGGTTCAGTGTTGTCATGCTCCTTCAAAAAGCAAAATTTGATTGATTCAAAATGCTTGAAATAAATATGCTTCTATGAAAAAGACTAAAATGACGGAACTTTGGCAATAACTGTACACGAACTTAAATTTAAAACCTGCAAAGTGCTTGAATTCGTCTTGGTTTGCATGGAATTTTTAAGTGTTCGCGTTTACTTTAAATGTCATATAATTCATAATTGTAGAAATGAGCAAAAAGCTATGTTGAGAATGTGAGTGTGCCACTCACAAATATCAGAAGTCTTCATCTACATGTAATGCAATCATGCTATTCATTAGAGATCACTCGTTTGAAATCAATGCTATAAATTATTATTATCGTAGCTCTTAAGCGCATGAAACGTTTGATTTCAGACTGGCATTAACAAATGAGCAGATATTGGACACCAAGTCAAAACTAGACCCATGCTAAGAGTCTCATCTCCAACTCAATTTCATTATGACACACAGTGTTATGCTCGAATAAATAGTATTTAACTAGTACAACCAAAATTTTCCATTTCACGACAGTGTAAACATTCAAAGAATGACAAAATTAAAACACAATTTGATGCTAAAATTATGAGGAATGATATTAACTAGATTAGAAATCTCGGATAGATGTAAGCAAGGGAATGATATGAAATTTTATTTCCTTTAGTATCTTAGATTGCTTCCACTAAATTTACATCGGTGATAGACAAAACATTTTTTTATATTCCTTCAGTCATGAGTTGCGCTTAATTTAATCTTGCTTTTCAACGTAATTTTGAAAAAGTGTTTTTTAAATAATACAACGACTACTTAACAGACAGACATTTGCGATAATTTTTACTATTTAATGCACTAAAAATTCCGCACCTTGAAACAATTTTGATTGACGTCCATACATAGCGCAGCTAAACTGAAACATTCGTTTTTTTACTAAGTACTGGCTCTAAATCAAAATAACAAAAATCATTTTATATTATTCCTTTTTAAGGATTCGTTTGTTATTTCAAAATACTTATCTGAAGATTTGGAAGTAAGATTAATTGAGATTATTATAATTGTGAATTATGTGTGCACATGTCATTTGACAATATATAAAGTAAGAGGTTGTGTACATTGTAAAGTGATAGACATGACCATAAAAGTCTGTGATACAAAGACTTACATACATGCATGCACAATGTTTTACTATTAATTACCTGCAAATTCCAACCTCTTGAGCAACCCTATAAAATTAAATGCATTAGTTTACCAAATGTATTGCGCAAAGTGTCTGTAATCCATGAATAACATAATCACTTCGATTTTTATCTTTTTAAAAACTTTGTGTTCATCTTTTTCAGCGTGTGTTATTATTATTATTATAGGTTAATACAACATAAGTATCTAGTTAATTACTATCAATGATTATCAGGCACTTTTATCGACATCAATAAAGAATAAATCTGAAATATGAGTTTCAAAGAATAACTATTGGCAATGTTGATGCTTGCATTCTTTAAAACAGGTGTGTTTGGATAAAGGTTTGACAGTGGATACTATCATAACAAATGAAGGAAAACTTACCTTGAGATAATTCATAACACAGTGCGTCTTTGGAAGAAATGTCTTCTGTTTTGTAAGATATTTCTATTTCTCCGTCATTTCCATTTTGTCTGATGATTGGTATTTTTGCAAATCCACTGCTACCTTTAACAAGAAAGCTAGATTGCTCAAACTCAAGAGTTCCAGGTTCTAAGTATAAAATAATAAATAAATAAATAAATACGATATAACAAGTAATACATTCAGGGCCATCAGCAGAGAGGGGGGCTTGGTGGGCTTGTGTCCCTTCAATGAAATAAAATTAAATGAAATGATGTGGAAATTTTTCTTTTTTAAATAAATATTTTTACCAGCAGCCTTTACATTTTATCTAGTTTTTAGAACAGCAGTTATTTCAAGATTATTATCAATTACCTCAACATAAGAACAATGTTCATTGTCAAGAACAATGATAGGCAGGCACGTAAAAACTGGGGGTGTTTGCTTGACAAATTTTTACATTGGGTATTAAAAGAATCACATAATTTGAAAATTTATTTACTGTAATTTCATATCCTACCCATGTAATATAATTGGCTTTTATGACATCAAAGCCAAGCCATTAACAACATGGATCTATTAACTTGACTTAGCTACATTTTATTGTAAAATTGCAATCTATAAAGCCTCGAATTTCCATTATTGTCATTACGAATTAAATAGCATTAATTTATCTCCAAATCAACATCATTAAAACACAGTTTTGCCACAAGCAGTGTTAACTCTATTACATTTATATATAAATAAAAAATTTGGGACTTGGAATAATATTAGACTATTTTAACGGGTTAAGCAGTTAGTAGAAGTAAACCAGACAAGTTCATACTGTGTCATATATGCACAACAAGCAGCTCTGATTGAAAGTATTTATTGCAAAGGGGGCTCATCAGTGGCAGACAAAAGCTGTGGAACATAGACATTAGTTTACTAATGCTTACTTCCAACGAGAAACATAGTACTTAGGCAGCGTTAATAATGGCTGCATATGGTTAGGTGAGACAGGAAGTCATTATATTGACGTTAGTGTACCTAAATTTATATTTATATTACAATTTGAATTGAGATTTAAAATTATGCTATCTAGGGATATGGTTATCCAAATGCTTTCAATAATCTGATAATATGCAAATATAGTGTTGGGACTGTAGGCAGAGATGAGAATATTTCTTTAAAAAAGTCGGATCATGCAAATTTTCAAGTCAACTGCTGTTCTAATCTGATTGTTTTGTCAATACACAAAAAATGTATTAGTCCTTATTTGAAAAAAAAGGTTTTAAATATTTTAAGTTCTCTGACAAGAGGCGATTGGCATTTTTATAATTCGTTCTCCTTGATAAATACATTTTGATTTTTTATACTTTCAATTAGGCACTTAATAATAAATAGCCTTTATCAATTTTAAAAATTTTTTTAGTTGCTTTTGTAAATTTTTACATATAACTTTGTACTTTTATAATGCGTGTGTAAGTTATAGTGACACATTCCCCTTAATGTTACTGCTAGCCAGTAGCTCTTCTTGGTAGGTGAGCTAGTTCCTCCATCGTTCACCTCCATGTTAGTCACCAATTATCTTTTGACACATTTTAGATTTTGGGATAGGATTCGCTTCCTGATCATTCTTGAATATTCATTTGCGTGCCACACATGCGCAATGCTTAAAATTCCTTAAGTTTTTGTTCACAGAACTTATAATCCTTAAAATTCGTTGTGAAGTCAACATGTTCAATTTATTGGGTCCCCACAATAAACATTTGCTGGTGAAGCCACTGAATACATTATAAACATTTACTATCAATCACAAAATATGCAATACATCACCAAAGCTATTCATATGTCTACTAGTGTTACTTCTATGTAACAAATCGAATTATCCACATTTTTGAACAATTTTATCAAGTCTGTTAAAAATATTGAAAGCCTTTTACATGGACACACCTGGGGGGTTGGGCCCGCAAATGCAGTGATGAAGATTTGTGCTAAGAATTATTCTTGTGCCTGAAGTATATAAGAATAGTAATATTCTTTCAATGAGAAATCAGATTTTGTAAAAACATTCAAATTCCTACCATATCTAATGCTAAGATAATGAGTCGGTCGATTGACCCTGAAATATTTAGTTTTTTGAAGAAAATCTGCGTAAGTCCCGTCCAGGCGCACAAGGTGCAAAGTCTGAGGTTGTCTTAGGAAAAGAAAGAGGTGACAATTTATACCTTATTTTGTTCTCAGATCTTAGTCTTCAGGAGTTCGTGAACAACAAGCGTTTAAAAATTATTTCGGGAAACCATCACAGATGTTAAAAAATTACGGCTAAAAGCAATGCGCAAAATATAATATGACATAATGTAATATGATCAAATATAAAATAATATATTATTGCACAATATTTTATGATATAACAATTTCTAATTTAAAAATTAGCTAAGCAAAAAAGTGTCCCCCACTTTCCACGTTGTAGTGCTAAAATAGTTTCCTGAATGCTAATTATCAAAAGTTCTCGGAAATGACTGGCATTCTATTTAACTTAACAATCATTAGTGATTTTGATGCTCCAATATTCAAATATTGTCTTCCAGGTGAATATCATGTGAATCGCTTAAAGTCATTTATAAATTAATTTGGTCACTTATTAAATGATGTTTTTGTTTGCCATTAAAACCCTAGAAATCAGAAAGATTTGAATTAAGATGCCTTTGAATAAGATCATATGGGGACGCAGTGTGTATAGATTTATTTATTAAAAATATTAAGAATTTTCTTTTGATGTTTCTCAAATTTTTGAAAATTCATAAATTGTTCAATTTAACGTTTTTCTTATGAACATAGAGACAAAATCTAGCTTTTCAAAAGTAGAGTTATAAATAAATTAACAATGAGTGAAACCCAAAGCGCTAAGCTGCTAAATTATTTATTCACAGACGGGAGAGCATAATGCTTTCAGTTTGACAAAATATACAAAACGAGTTTTGAGCGAACTTAAAATGAGACTATTTCTGCTATGCTTTGACATTGCATCTTCGAACCCATATCAAAAACGATTTTCTAATTGCACATTTGGTGAAGAGATAGGATGATAAATCTCTCCTAATTTTCCAAGTCAATGTAACTTGTCAAACGTTTAGAATATATAAGGCTTTCAGAAAATGAGAAATACTTAGATATTTCTTGTGCAGATTTACAATTTGATTTTTTCTAGTTTCACAGTAAAAACCGGTTAACCGGTACCGTTCGGGTCAGGATTTTTGACATGCCGGCTGACGTTGGTCAAGTGATATAGGAGTGAGGACTGATAGCCCCTACCATGCTTAGGCCGAAATCCAAAGTGATTATTTCAGTGCATAATTCCTGAGGTAACAGATTGTGATTTTGTGCAAGCCACGGGAGATTAATTCTCCGCGTTTTTGAGAGCATAAAATTTCTACACTTATTATTATTATTATTATTATTATTATTATTTAGACAAATGTAAAAGGTGTGTATTTTAGATTGATAGAACTTCAAGGTAATAATAAATGAAAATATGATTAATGCCCATGTATTTGATACTATTACAAAAATTACATTTTGCCATTTAATATTTAAATATTATTTCCTCGGATCGTGCGAATGTACCACAATCTTTAAGTCCAATATTCACAGGCTGAATTTCTGCAATAACTCGTCGAATATTGTTGAATTGTCTCTGGTTTGTAAGCGCAAACCTTGGATTTAACATATTCCCATAGAAAATAATCTAAGGGAGTCAAATCGCTTGAACGAGACGGCCAATTTACAGGTCCATGTCTGGGGATGATTCTGGCACCAAATATCTCCCGCAGAACGTGATGGTTTGTCTCAGTCTTGCTGAAACCATTTATCTGCAATATCAATACCTTGTAGAAGAGGCACCAAATAAAGTTGTTTATCATTGTATGGTAGCGCTCGCCATTGATGGCTACGTTCTCGCTCTCGTCATTGCGAAGACATATGGGTCAATAATTCCACCAGACCATAATTCACACCAAACCGTTATTTTTTCTGCCACTTTGCTTGTTAACATAACCATTAACCAAAAATGAGCCTCCTCGTTTAATACAATTTTGTTGGAAAATTCATCTTCAGCAGCAATTATTCCTTTGGCCCATTTGCAAAACGTGCGGCGCAGTTCAGTCGGTCTATTATTATAATCAAAAATTGGCCGTGATGAGCAAAAAGGAGCACGAACAGAGTATGTAACACAATGGTATAACATAACTGAAGGTAATGGATTTACCAGTTGCCAATTGGTTAATAACAGTTAAGCTAATTAGGCATTGTAAGTTCTATCACTCTAAAATAAGCAGCCTTTAGTCACGAATATTAAGAAAGCGTGGCATCAACCTTATAAAGGCGTTTGTGTTAGACCACTTACTTTGCACATGGGGGAGAAAAAAACGTATTTTTCGTACTAAAAAGCAAGATCATAAATGTTTCCAACAACATATGCACATAAAACCAAATTTGTTGAAAGTCCTTTCATTTGAAAAAAGTACATGAAAATCCGAAAACAGAATTGCACACAAACCCGGCTTGCTTATGATTTTTGGCAAGTTTAGTAGCAACACAATTGCTAAATATTCATATAGTTCTTAGTAATGAGGGTATTAATATTTCCATTATTTTGAATTTAAGTTTTATGCATTGGATTAGTGATATAGGCATCATATATTTTTGCAATATCATTTTCATAACATGAATATACAAGAGGCATAAGTAACGGAATTTTGCATGCCATCGCCAAAATATTGGCCCGAATTTTCACTTTCTGGCCACCAATACTGAAACCTTTTGCGCTGCCATTCCCCAACTTCGAGAGAATATGCCGTCGAGTCGCAAACATCAAATTCTGAGCGCCAGTCGAAAGCGGTCAAAATTCTGGAAAAATAGACCGGTTGAAGAAAAAATTTTCCGGTACAGTCGGATCAGCAAAAATCCTGACCGGCTCCAAATCTGTATTATATTAATAGCTAGAACTGCTATAATAATAGATTTTATATAAATTCTACACCGGTTGATACACATATATTTTTTTCTACACTACACCCCTATATATATATATATACCACATTAAATATTATAAAATTTAAAGAGGGATTATAGATCCTGAAGTAGCATCGTTAAAAATTCCTGTACAAAACGATCCGAAAATTTAGAAAAAATTATTTAGGAAAAGGATAACCACTTTAGAAACTTTATGCTGATTCTTTATTATTTTAATTATAACTACTTACTGCCAAAATTGCTTAAATTTGAGAACAACTTGAGCTGAATAAAGAAAAATTTCCCCATAAAATATGTTATATTGTCATTCAATGACAATGACAAAGAAAGGATCATTGCAATTTTCAAAATTGTACCAATTTCTGTAAATTCTGATAAATAGTTATTTTAATTGTTCAAGTGACCCTGGTATTTCTAATATGCATAGGGCGGCATTGTGTTGTATAAAATATTTTTGTTTAAAAATTCAATGGTTATTATCAACTAGCAAGGCAGAACTGTATTTGGCAATGCGAAATCATTATCCAAATCAGTTATGAGAATTGCATTTGAAGCAAACAACTTATAATTTCACCTCTAGGCATCATTTCTATAAATCTTTTTGACATTGATATATAATATTTCGTTTGTCGTTGTCAATAAAGCACGATTTGACAGAAGTTCTTTTGTTTTATTGGAGTCTTAGAGACGTAAATTTAATGGCTTGTTATGGTGCTTCAATCTCTTTGCGTTGTAGTAATGGTAAGGTTTTTCTGGTGTTTTCAGATAGGGTATTCAAAAATTTTCAATTTTGAAAGGAATCTGAATTCAATCTATCTCTGTTGAAAAACTAGTAAAATGTTTCGCTTCAATTAATATTTTTATTGGTATAGAAATTAACAATTAAAAACATTGATTAATTGCGTTTTTAAATTAAGTCAATTTTGTTAAATTTGAAAAGAAGTAATTGGATGTTTTCTACTGTCACCTGCTACTTGGAAAGCAGATGCTAGATTAACTTTAGCAATTATACAGTTGAATGAATCAAAAGTTTTTCTTCCAATGTATTAACTACATCTCAGAGCTTTAGCCATATGCAAAAATTATTTGACAATAGTACCATTCATCTGACCATTTATTCATTTCAAGCAAGTCAAAAAGTTAAAACTATTGTATGGTATGAACAAAATAATATATTTTACACTAAAAATGCTATATTGTCTCAATCAGTTATAAATTTAAAATCTAAACCAGTTTTGAAAATGAAATTCTATTTTGAAGTTCGATCTGGCCCATATGCAGACTTTCTCAAACCCATCTTAGGCCCAATTTATAAAAAAATATTTTGAGTACACAAAGTAAATTATTAGAAGATACATATATTTGTATTAGAAATCAACAATCCAAATGGTGTACATTAAATTTTTTTAAAATTATCTTTTGTAGTTTAATCAAGAATACATCTTGTCTTTTTCAATTCTAAATAGACCTGTTAACATCTTTGTCAGGTTTCAAAGGAGGGTAGTATTTTTAAGAGAAACAAATGGGTTCTATTCGATTGTCTTAAGTTTTCCAAAAATGGGTAGTGCTCGTCAATTGATAATATTGACTAAATCTATGACATGAGGTTTTTGCTCACTTTATAGCATTCTTTTACTTTCTCAGAAAGTTTAATTCTTTGCTGGAACCCTAATCAGTATTCAGTACTTCATGTGAGGGAACGTATATTAATAGAATTGATTGCGAATTCTGCACTCCTTAATTGGTCGGGATGGGCAAATTTTAAAATTTCTATTTGATTTGGGTGCGTTTTCGGAAAAAGCTGTTTGGGTTAGGTAGGAAAAGCATGACGCACTTACAACACTGATCTCTGTCACAGGCATAAATATTATATTCAACTGCCTACCAAACGTTGTAAATTGTAAAATACATACTTAAATATTTCAATCACTTGTACAGTAGTTTAAATGATAATCAAATTTTTTCAAAGTTCTTTCAATAATTGTTTTTGTTCATCATTACACATTTTAATTGGTATGAAATCAAAAAACACTTTGTTGTTTCTAAATGATGATGTGCTATAAAAAATCTTTTTAAGAATATGAGAATATGCCACCAGGTATCAAATCTTCAAACAATGAGTTATTATTCTTGCAATCAAACAGCTGAAATATTTGGATCATTCTTTACATCCAGGAAGCAATGACACCGTGTTGTATTGCGAAAAATATTCTGAAATGTCTTTAGTTGCACATACCTTTTCAAATAATTTCTTTAGTAAAATTCAAAGCATTCTTTCCATTGACAGTACTCTCCACTTGTATAATGCATTTTAATCATTCTATTTGTGTTATGAACATACGTACTCATAAAATATGCTCTTTAGGAACTAAAGGAATATTGAGAAGAAAGCATTTTTTAATGTTCTTAAAAAATAATAATTTTGAATCTTGTCAGAAACTCATTAAAAGAAATAAAAATATATAAATAGCAATTTTTAATTTATGTACTTATAACCAAATTTATAATTGTACACAGAATTGTAAGCGGTCGCGTTTTCAACCTGTCTGGTAATTTTCTACTATCATTACTTAGGTCGGTAGCTTCATCAATCGTATAATTTCGGCCCAGCCTGACCCAGCTAAAGCTCTGCCTGCAAAGTGTATGAAACGTTGAGTCCTCTATGACCATCCAAACTTATGGTATTTGAGGGAAGAATTATTTCAATGGGGCTGGAACAGAAATGATACTTACATCATACTTAGAGAAAGCATTTCAAAGTATTTTTTAATATCTTTTACTAATTTTAGGCAAAATAGTACTAATTTAATCAAAACTTCATATCCGGTCCGGCCATGCCATGATTCCAACAATATATTTGGGCTACCCAGCCCATTTATAAATTTGATTGAACATAAGTTCAAGCATATTTTATAAAGTCAATATTGAATATAGTGTTTTATCAGCTTAGGATAATCAAATAATAATTTTCCCTAATCTAAGTTTTCAAAGTGATATCTTGAATGGAGTACTGTACTTTTATTATTGTTATATCTAAGATGAATTTAACAAAAGTTTTGTTACCATCATCATTCATGATAATGACCGTTGCAATGCCCTTTTTTCCAATAACGCCTGCTGGATCTGAACAAAATAACTTGACAAAAAATGTCTCATCTTCTTCATACACATCATCATCTATGATTTCAATTGTTATTTGTTTTTGACTTTCATCTAAAATTAGTAGGATATAACCTAAACTATTAAAAATGTGCACTACATAGTAAATAAAAGTTTCACTAAAATTTCAATGTGTGGCCTCAGAATGGCTACCATAAAGAATAAAATGTTTTTTATCCGTCGTATATTGGCATAACACATTGTAAAACGTCATAATGCACGTCTTCTAAAAGTTGCATAAAACGCATTTTTTAAACGATGCTAAATTTCATCTAGTTTCCACGAAATGATGTTGTAAAACGGTTTCTAGACGTATTCTAAAAGTTTCAAGCACCTCCTCTACACCTAACACAGATGCCATTTCTAAACGTCTTCCAGATGTTTTATAAGCCATTTTAAGACCTTTTCTAAACGTTTTACTGCTTATTGGGCTTACATGTATATAAATTCGAATGAACTCACGCAATCTAATTTGAGAAGGGACCCTACTGATTTTGTTTTATATTACGAGTACACATTACATTAGCAAGATTCTAAATCCTAGTTTCTGCATTTATTACGTCTTTAACCTTTTTTTGTGATTAGAGGCCTATTTCGCTCTCAATTATTTTATATTTATTGATAACTTATATTCGACTATCTCATATTTTACTTCTTTATATTAATTGGAACAGCTGGGTAAACCTTGAACAATCAAAATTTATAAACTAAAAACATCAGCTTTTCCTTCTCAGCAAACATTTTTCGGAAGGTATTTTAATTCCATTGCAACATTTTTTACTAATGCTGCTGTATGGTATTTTGCGGTCAATTTTATTAATAAACTATAATCGTGAACATAAAGGTCGCACATGTAACTTTGTAATTGCATTCAAACACAGAAATCATGCAGAACCCACCGTGAATTGTCAAAAGCTAAACAATTCTTTATCTCGCCTACCCACGTAAGACTATCAACGAAATCTGCTTACTCCTGAAAACATGGGACATAAACCTCCGCCCAATCATGTCAGAAAACAGGTGGTTCAAAAATTCCAATTAGGACTGTTTCAAAAAGAATTTGCAGAACATTTATCAATATCAAGATTTTTACTGTCAGGTGAATTGTAATCCCTTTTAAAACTGAAGGCCGAATTCAACGAGTAAAGCCAGAAGGGTGTTCAACGAAGTTCAAAAAATCCAGATGCATATTACGAGGATGTTTGTAATTTGTCGAAAAATGAAACCCAGAGAATTAAGAAATAGTTGGAGTGATGGTCAGCAGTATTCATTAGGAAGTATGGATTATTTGGAAGACACCGATCCAAAAACCTCTCCTAAATTTGCATCACACGAATTCTAGATTACACTGGTGTCGTAAAAATTAGCTGTGTTGTATTTTCTGAAGAATGGGGTGCAAAATTTCGAACGAGACTAGTGTAATTCATCAGGAGACCTACGGGTTAAGTACATCGATTCAAGGTGCGATATTTAGCTCTGGTCGACATAAATCAATTATGGTTTTTGCAGCAATATGGAGTTTTATGATCCGAGTTCTGTTAAGAGTGGCTAAAACGATGGTTAATATCATGAGGGCTTTTCTATTACCCCTGTTGGATCAAGATCACTTTCTGCAACAAGACAACGCACCTTATCATAAGTCCAGTGAAGCTTAGCAATTTAAAGAAAACTGAGGAGTTATGCTTCTGCCCGATTAGGCAGCGATGTCACCGGACTTCAATCTGATTGAAAATGTATGGGATCAGTTAAAGAGAATTGGCGATAATGGTAAAATTGCAGTAAAAATTATATATGACCAGAAATAAAAGAATATCTTGTTAACATTCCTGACGGGTACATTGCCAACTTGTTTAAATGGATGCCAAGGATGGTACAAGCCGTAGTAAAATATAAAATACCCTATTAAATACAAAAAATCCGTGTATTCCATTTGAATGTTGCTTTGTAGGGGTTTAAAATGTTCTTTTAATAAAATTCAGTTAGTTTGTATTTTATATCTAGTGTGAGGTCTTTATGTTCAAGGTTGGATTTTATTCACTGTTTTGGATTGCTACAACACAATGAATGTGTACACAACATGTTAACAAAAAAATTTATAATTCAAAATTACTAGATAAAAATGGCAGGCAAATTTCATCATTATTAAATGTCATCTGATGGCGGTTGGAAGAAAAAAATGTGGTGTAAACAAAATATATATTCATTCAAAAATGAATAAACGATTAATAGGTATCATTGAACATCCTTTGACTGGAGGACCGCCTTTTTCAGGGATTTCTTTTAGGGTTCAGAGAATTATGCTCACAGTATTTACAAAGAATTGATGAATGGGACAAGACTACATACTTGTGTGGATGTGATGATCAAAACTAAATAACATTAAGATTCTCGAGAAAAATGCTCAATATGCCTCAAATCAAAACTTTGTGCAATTTTTCAACATGATTTGCTACAATTCCATTTCAGCAAAAGTAGCCTTTTTGAATTCCTGATTGACTTAACATCAATTGAACATCTCTGGACAATCCATGTAAAGCAAGATATCGGAGTTTGGATTGCACCACTAACAAAATTCTTATTCAACTAGTCATTGCTGTTTGGCTCAGAGATTCTTAACTGCAATCTACCTTTAAAAAAATTAATTGCACAGCGAGTTGAAGCTGTTACTAAAGTAAAGGGTGCTGACATCAAATGGCAATTACTATAACTGGATTGATTTTACTTCGTATATTAGGTGATCCTTAACAAAATTGTTAGTTGCACTTAATATGCACGAAAGCTTTTCCATGGATCTTCATTTTCACTGAAATTTTTTTTACGGAAACTTCATGGAAATTGAAACGAAATAAAATGAACAAAATTCAACAAAAAGTTCTTATGAGCAACCCAGAAATGCAAAACAGTCATTGGATTGATTGCTTTCAATCGAGTTAATCTGATATGATGTATTTTTTAGCACCCCATCAAATGATTTTTCCCTTTGTTGGGTACTTTTTGTGCTATCATCAAGCAGTTTATCTAAAATAATTAAGAAAATTCTTAGAGACGACATAGAACCAAATGGGTTGCACACAAGTCCAACTTCAAGAAAAACTTGCGTTTCAAATCTTAGTAAAATGAACACTTCGTAATGTGACCAATTGTTGGATCCTTAAACAAATAAATGACTTAAAATATTCAACTTACTTGGGTCAAAAGTTAATGTGTCTTGTAGTGGAATGTAATCGGATCCTGCTTCAGCTGTCCCGTTGAATGTTTCTACACTAAATTACAAATATGAGTGTTATGCATGCATTTGCATATAAATTACACAAATAAAAAGTGATTTTTGGTATCAACGGCTACTGCTGAAATTATCAATTTTGTGAAATTTTAGTTAGGAAAATTCAAGGTTGCAGAAAAATTAAAACCCCCAAACTTAACCTTAAAGTAAACTAGTCCTACCCCGAACCCTAACTCCAATAATAGGCATGGGAAAATGATAGCCTTTGCTGAAGGGGTTAGGGCTTCTAGACAACCACAAACATATGCGAGTATAAAAGTCAGAGTAAATGTAGTACTTTTGAAGATATGGTCGTAACAGGTTATGTTTAACTTTGCAAAAAAAATGATAGCCTTTGCAGAATCAGTTTGACCAAAACTTTTAACTTCAATTTTTATACAATAATTCAATAGTTTTTGTTTCTGATAGCGCAAGAACAATTTTTTAAACTCCCGAGACCCATATATAGTCAAAATCTTTAAATCCAACCTATTTGAGGGGCGAGGCTATACATTTTTATGCGTTGTGTAAATTGACAAAATATATTATACAAGTTTATATTTAATATTCATATAGATTAAGTCTAAATCTTTCGAACGACATAAGCCGCTAAGTCATAGGACCAATATTGAGTTCCCTCAGTGGGTTCCTGAATGCTTAGAAAAACTGGAAATTTTTTGAAACTATCAGAATGATTTTCACGTAATTTTCAGTCGTTAAAAACAAAAAAATATTTTTCGAAACTGACACTGATTTATCAGGGTTGACCAAATTTGGGCGGGTTGTGAGCAGGCTATGTACTACCTATGGTCAATATTATTGCATATTAATATAGATGAAGATTAGGGCTTTCAAATGGTATGTAGCACTAAATGGTATGTAGCACTAGAAAACCAGGAAATGACCAAAGTAAACGCAATAATTTTTGACAAAGTTCATCAAAACAAATGCCACTATTGGCATGGCTCTTACCCTAACCATGATAAAACAAATTATCTCGCTTTAAATTTTCACTACTTGAATTTCCTTACTTTAAAATTCTAGCAACCGTAATTAACATACTTGTGTTGATTCCCCGTTAAAAACAAAAAAATATTTTTCGAAACTGACACTGATTTATCAGGGTTGACCAAATTTGGGCGGGTTGTGAGCAGGCTATGTACTACCTATGGTCAATATTATTGCATATTAATATAGATGAAGATTAGGGCTTTCAAATGGTATGTAGCACTAAATGGTATGTAGCACTAGAAAACCAGGAAATGACCAAAGTAAACGCAATAATTTTTGACAAAGTTCATCAAAACAAATGCCACTATTGGCATGGCTCTTACCCTAACCATGATAAAACAAATTATCTCGCTTTAAATTTTCACTACTTGAATTTCCTTACTTTAAAATTCTAGCAACCGTAATTAACATACTTGTGTTGATTCCTTGTATTAATAGCGAATACAAATCCAAAACTGAACAATTATATGCACATTTTAATATTTATAAAAGCTGAATATTTCAAAGAATATTTATTAAAATTCAATTTGTATAAGCAATGTACTTTAGCAATTATAATGATGAAAAGATGGAAATATTTCTAATATTACCTAATCGTCTGCATTTCCTTCGAAATAAGCATAAATTTAAAATTCGTCTTTTATTTATAAACACTTTGTTATGATAATTAAATGTTAAGAAAGTTAATAAAGAAGTAATGAAAGGGAATAAGAAGTCTTTCAATTCTAAAATACTTCGAATTAATTTAAATTTTTAATACGAAAGCATTCGGAGCTTCAAATGTCGAATCACAGTGTGAATTATTTGTTCAAACACTGCTTCATTATAATTCTTTCTCTTTTGAATATTAATTATAATGTAATTTCGTTAGATCAAAGACGGATGACACTAATGAAGGGTTTTACAATTTATTAAGTTATTTCTCTGACCAAATTTTGCTACAATTTAGATAAAATTTATGGTCCGAAAATTTACTGGACCTACTTTACTTTGTAATACAGTATGTTTTCAAATTATCATTTAGTGGCTTGCTTAAATGTTTACGGTACGTATTTAAGTGATACTAGAAGTACCGATGATCGGTATCAAAATTTATGATAGCTAACAAAAAATATATTTCTCTAAATGTGATTTTTTTCGCATGGTTTGGGATCCAACCTGAAAGTGCCACTGAGTTAGATAAAACGTTTTTTAAGACGATTTCGCACTATCCAAGACATTTCAAACAAACTGATTTTATGGGCATAGCGTAATTATTAAATGTAGTTTAAATAATTAATTAATTATTCATTTATCCTTCAGATTCATGGTTAAGGACTTCAAAGTTATAGTTTTGGATATGAGGCACAAAAAATTTTCCTCATGCTAAGTTTTCATCCAGACCTAACAGAAACTATTGGAGTCTATTTCCATGGAACTGTAACCAATTTAATACTTAAAGACTTTTCAAGTTCTTCTCTCAAGTTCTTGTAAGTTTTTAAAGCATAACATTGGAGGTTTTCCCCTCAAAATAGCATGAAATCCTGAAAGATTGGTCATTAAATACTAATTTGCTTGATAATTTAAGCTTAGCAATTCTAATACAATGCAATGGATTAATGGAATACAGAATTGACTTTGGGCTTTGAAAAAAGTTACCAAACCATACACCCTAATGCAAAACTTTAGAGGACCAAACATATTTTCTGACTTATAGTGACAATTTTAAAAAGTCCTATAAGAACTTGAAAGAATTTTAAAGATTAAGTTGATAGCAGTTCCATGGGTTACAATTACTGTTACATTCTACAGTGCAACTTGTCCTAATCTATTTTTTTATATTTATCTGAAATTCAGATAGTAAATTTTAGTTTTAGTGTTTTTCATTAAAATTCAAATAAATGTCAATATTTCTACAATACTAAACTTTATTGATAAAATGAGATTTTTAAATGTATAATGTCATAATTCTCGGGATTTGGTCTAACCCATAATTAATAAATTGTATTCTTAAAAAAAGACTTTTCTCATTACAGAAAAAACAACAAATTTCATTCAATTGAAATTTTTAAGTATGGCCTAGAAGTAAAAGAGAGGAACTTCAACGTGAAATGTTACCAAGACTTATGAAAATTATAGAACTATAATCTCTAAAAACATAGTGTGATAATAAAAAATATTTAACTAATTTGTACCAAAGCTCTTAAAGTTCAACCTGTGTTTTTAATTAAGGCTTTTGACAAGTATTATGAGGGCTTTAAGACTTAGTATTTAAAAGGATTTAAAAACTTACTTCTGATTATGCAATCAACTAAGTTTAACAAGCTCATTAAGAATATTATTTGATCACTTAAGAAGTGGTTACATAACCAGCACTTATCGGCGTAGTTGAATTAATACATAAATTTAGCACTTACAAATTGTTTTCTTTAAACATAATTTTGAAATACTCAGATTTTTTCAGAACCAGTTCTGAATCAGTTTCTTGTTTTGTTATGATGTGGGATTAACTTGACGACGGGCTCTGTAATTTCTTTTCTATAAATTACAGATTTTAATTTGTTAAGATAATCATCCCTTGTTCAAACATAAACTAAGGTATTTCTTATTCTTGTACATTTTAAATCGCCATTGAATAGAGTTTACATTCGATATTTGCACTATAAATAAAATCCTTAATGAATACAAAACATTAACATTTTTTGTTGGTTCAGGTGCAAGGTAACAATGATGTTATGCAAGTAGAACAGCAGTAGCTACATTAACTTGTGTATACAGTAATGGCCAAAAGTTTGCAACATTTTTATATTTTTTGATATTCTAGTAGTATTTTTCATATAAACGTTTGTACTACTATAAATAGTACATTAAAATAAATAGTAAGATTATGTTTACTCAAAAATATATAATTTTTGTTATGTTCACTCATATCCCTTATTTGCGTGGTTAATTTGAATAAATCAAGATGGAAAAACACGTGAATTATCTTGAGGAATACCAGCTTAAATAGCTATTTTGAGAGAAGAAGGCTAAAAAGTGAAAGTTATTGCTTCTAGATACAATGAAACACATAGCTGTATTGTGAAAACTTTGCAAAGAACCGCTGTCAAAGGCGATTTCTCTTCTAAAACGCGATCAGGTCACCCACGAGTTACCACACCTTATTGTGTCAGACGTATTCATCGTCAATCTCAAATGAATTGCTCCTGAATAAACCTTGATGGTCTCCAACCAAGCAGCAGAACTACTAGTAGAGTTCAAGATTAGAGCCTATAAACCTGCGCAAAAAAACCAAGATTAAGTCCAAAAAACCTCAAGGACAGATTAGCCTTCTGCAAGAAGGCTGGGCTTTCAGCCCAGTGGGCTGAAGTTATGTTTACACACGAAACTACAATCGAACAATTTAGGCAATCAATCAGGCAAGTTAGGCGACCAGTCTGGAAGCGTTATGACCCAAAATATGTTCTGCTGACAGTCAAAAAGCTCCCAAAGCTGATGATTTGGGGCGGAATATCAATGAATATGCGCTGTGGCTTGTGGTTTATGCCACCTAACACTACAATAAATTTTAGTTTACCAACAAATTTTGGAAGACAAGGTACCTATTTTCATGAATGTTGTATGTTTGAAATACTATTGACATGGAGCTCCCTGCCACCAGGCAACAGCCATAAAGAGGTGGCTAGCTCAGGAAAGGATTCAGGTAGTGGGAACCTAGCCAGGGAATTCCCCAGACCTGAATCCCATTGAGAATTTGTTGGACTATATCAAAACTAAGATTTTAGCCATGCAGTATACATCACTGGAAGACATTAAAACAAAGGAGAAACAAGTCTGGACCCAAAATATTACTGTTGAGTACCTCCAAATCCTTATTAGGTCCATGCCAAGGAGAATTGAAGCTTGCCTAGCAGTGCATGGAAGACACACTAAGTACTAAAGTTTGTGAACTAATTGTTATTATTTTGTAAATTGTTATTGTACTTGCAAATTTTTAGTGACTAATGTATTTTTCAGTTTTCGGGGAAATTTTTTAGATAAAAAAATTATCAAATTATCAAAAAATATGTGTTTTCAAAAATGTTCCAAACTTTTGGCCAAGACTGTATATTTTCTTTTCGTGGCCTTCAATGAAATGAGATAGCAAAAATTAATTAATCGAACTAAACATGTGTTGAATACAAAGGCTACTATATTTCTTGCAAATTTCTTTCAATATATATTCTAAATTTCGAAAATATAAATGTTTCAGTTTTGCCAGTGAAATGTCCGAGGCAGTGATGGAAAAACCTTTTTTATTATGTCTCATAACCGAAATAAATTAGTTACCTTGCTACTCAACAAAAGTAACATATATAATTAAAATTAGGCAAAGAAACTATTAACAAAGTATAAAGTCAGGGTAATATTTGAAAGAGTAGAAATCGCTTTTAATCTCATTAGTGTCGCATTCCAATAAAGCTCATTGTTATTAACTTAACTTTGACTTCCTTTGAAATGTTCTGTGAATTTGAAAATTATTATACATTAATGAGACTTTTCCTCACCCCGAACTCAACTCAAATTTAATTTCTTGCTTCTAAGCCCAGCTTAATACATATCTATAAATCTACTGAATTTACCAATATACCAGTATTTGTCATTTCTAAAAGCGGTTTTCAAATCTGTTCCGCTTATAAAGTTGATGATTATAAAACTTCGAAGTTTAATATGTCGATTCATTGCAATCCCCTAAAAGAACCCATGTAGAAATTCCTCTAAGGATGCAATCTTGAAGAGACCGAAATCATAATTAGGCAAAAATGACTTAAAATGACAACAATAAAGAAAGAAATTTTCAGGCAATCAGGAATATATCGATGCCAAAAAACAAACCGGGAGGCTTGATTTATGCAGCAAAATCATAAATGTTTTACTAACTGGTATAAATTGGACTGAGACACAATAAATCAATATAAATGTATAATTCATTCGAAGATTCCTATTTTCATCTTAGATCAAAGGCTCGTCATTCGATAATGTTTAATCAATAACAATGTTTCTCACCCTGATGATAAAAGCACAAAATTAATTGAGTGCTGATTTGTTACGATATATTTAATTATTATAAATACTCTTATTATTTTGCTGAGAAATGTGTACGTTCAATCTAAATTTGATTTTAATTGTTAAGAATGATCATTGAAAATAACTGATGTTATTACCTCAATAGGAATAAACTTTAAAGTACTTTTTTTTCAATGTCGATTTGCTTTACATGTAATTAAACAAAAATATTCAAAATGTAAACAATGACATTTAATATACTTTGCCACTGTTTTAAATGGATCAGACTAATTTCTAAGCTCGGCTCGTTTAAATTTTGAGTAAGTTCGCTCATCTCGGTATTTTTTTTAAAAATATTGTGCTCTCAGAATTTTTTAAATTGCTCTTCCTATTATTTAATAAATATTTCTAAAATACGATTATAAGTAAGAAATATTTAATGAAAAAATAAGAAAAATCTGCATAATCAAATTAACAAGCATCGTGGGCAGGGTGTGGGCGCTGTTTGAGCAGGAGTACTGAAAAAATGGCCTGAAATCGCAAAAAGGGGACATGACACCCAAATCAACCTAAATGCAACAATTTCTAATCAATGTAAAAAAAATACAGTTTGAAATGGTACATTAGTATCACATTCTCTTCTAAAATTTAATTTAAGTTTTTCGATTTCAGTATGTAGATCTTACTTTATATTTTTCAGAAAGACTACTTTCGTATAGCATCCGAAAAACTAGTGCCGAATTAGCAATAATTTAAATGGGCTAGGTTGAGGGTTTCGCTGGCCGAGCTTTTCTTAGGTCTAAATTTTTGTACCACGTCCATCTCTGAGTAGAAAAGTCCAACACGTAACCACAAAATTAAAATTCTGAATTTAAATAAGAAATTTTCAATTGAAAACTGATCGAACATTCTTATGCATAATAATAGTAATTTTAGATTTTGTTTAGACTAAGACAAAGTGTTAATTATATTTTCGATTGAGTAAATTAATGCAATATTTGAGATATATAAACAGAACTACAACTATTCAATGAAAATTCTAACGTGGGCAAAGATATTGTTACTCAAAATGTTCCACTAGGTGTACAATTAGCAAATAGTACAAATATTATTGCCACTGCACTTGCATAATTAATTGTGGAGAAACTTTTTGGAATAAAAATTTTTAAAAAGTGTAGAAACATCAAATCTCTAAAAGTGCCAACTGTTTAAATATCCAGAAATAGTGGTAAATTTTTTTTCTAAATTCATTTATAATTGATTATTTGTAAAACATTCAATTATATATATATATATATATATATATTATATTATTTTTCAAAAAAGTAATATGAGATTTCCAGATTTCAAGTAATAGAAATAATGACCTTTGCAATGGTTAAAAAAGAAAATAGATATCTAATTGTATAGTTCAATATAAAATGAAGCAATATGTTGAGAAATTATCCAATATAAAGTACACTTCAAAAACTGTTGACAGTTTTGGAAGCAAACATTTAGGATAATATATATATATATATCAAAAGAATATATTCTTGACATGACATTGAAAATCATTTAAGATGTTCTACACAAGAATATACCTGACTACTACTTGAGAGGACATGCATCCACATCGTCTAACAGTCAAGTGAGCCAGTTGTTCATTTTCAAAAATTGCACATGTAGTAGTCGTAAACTCAATGACTGCTAAGCGATCACTTTCAGAAAATTCTTCATTATGTGAAGAGCACGATTCTTTTCTGTGCTTTAACTTGTCCAATGTCTAAAATGTCTTTTATTAATGCACATTCAATTTTATTCTGTTTTTTCTGGTAGATAATCTATTTAATAAAGTCTTCAATGAATTAGAGTTCGCTTAACAAAACATTCAATCTTCTGATGTTTAGAATATAAATTCCGGGATTTTTCGTGGTTTGAAAAAACAACCGAAATCATAGTACCTTCTAATTTGTATATAGCTTAGAAAAATCATATTGGCAATATTTTTACAGAGGTAGGTACCGTCAATCTGCAATTAATAAATACGCATGCATAATATTACAATTCAGTGCTGAAACGACAACATCACCTTGATGAATTACAAAAACTTCAAAAAGCATATTTCTGGTGACTTTATTATACTTAGGATAAAAAATAACAAAAATTCCACCGAAGTTTTTGGGAGCATGAGAGCAAAAATGGCATTTGTATTTTTGGGAACATTTTGCAACTTTTCCATGAATAAAATGTACTCATTGATGCCAAACGTAGAAGGACAGGTCCCTGAAAATAGATTTGTACAATGGAAAGGTATTCCGCTTACCGTTTCCCTCTCATATATATACATATATATATATATATATATATATATTTAATATATATTCAATACAATGCTTCAACGTAAGATGAATTTTAACCTTCACGATAAATGTAAGACATGACTTTGTTCTAGGGTTCTTTGGGTTCTTTCAGACCAATATTTTTTTAGTCTAATTCCTATTTAGTCCCAGTCTTGTCTCATCTCAGTCCCATAAAATTTTCAGATCTCATAGTCCCAGTGATTCAACAATATATTTCCTATGTTGACCAAAATTAGCCAAAATTATTTGTACTATTCTGAAATCGGTGATCCCAGATCAATTCCCTTCTGGTTTTTCGGTCCCATGGGACTGGGATCAGCAAATCCCATGGGACTAGATAGTCTCACAGAGCCATACTTTGTTAACCATACTTAACGGAAGTTTCACAGACTGCACAGTAGAGCAGTAACCCATTAGCCTTATAGCATTTAAATTCAGTTTATTTTTAGATTATATATATATATATATATATAAGCTATATGAAGATTCTTACGTCCTTGATTTTCGTAAAGCGTTCGATTCAGTCCCACATGGACTACTAATACATAAGTTGCGCACTTTCGGTATTTGTGGGAATATTTTTAGACAAATCTAGTTCAATATGTTAGCGTAAATTCTTGTCGATCCTGTCTGTTACATGTTACCAGTGGTGTTATTTCTAATATTTATAAATGACATTCCGTCTTATACGCTGATTACCTAAAAATGTTTCTCCATCTTTACGCAATATTGAGGATGATTACTTTGTTCTTGTAGTTTGGGCAAAATAACAAAATGATATTTAATAAAAAAATGCGAGTATATCTCTTATCCTACATCGGAGTCGTCTATTCAAATTAATGGTTCAATATTTAGGCCTATTTCATATTTTAAAGATCTTGGTGTGTCATGATTTATGCTGGACTTTACATGTGTCTGAAAAATTTAATCACTCTTTTATATGATTAAAGAGGATCAATACCCTTTAATACCTCAAACCACAAAAAACATATTTTACAATTTTTAATCCTGAATTCCTTTATGTATGCATTTCAGATTTGGTTTCCATCCTCAAAAGATGTTGATAAATTAGAACGTTTACAGCGTCGATGTACTAAGTTGATTCAAAATATTGGAAACTAAAAAAACTAGACTTCTTAGCCTCAACTTATTCCCAGAGTTCCTCTACTATTTCAATTTTATGATTTGCTTTATTTAGCAAACTTCTAACAAACCGCTTGGATCTCAATGCTTTTGATTATATATCTTTATATTACCCAAACCACCCAGGATTACGTACTAAAATTTTTAATCTTTTTCAAGTAATACGTGTTAAGAAATCAGAGACAGCTTACTTCTATTTTACCCGCATCACTCGATTGGCAAACTTATTCATACGATTATAGCATTGTCAAAAAACATGCAATTCATGCCAAACATCTTGCAGTTCATCATTCCATAGATGATTTTGTTGACTGTTTAAAATATTTGTAGATCTGTATTAAGGTAATAAATCTATTTAATAATAAAAATAAAAAAGCTGCACATTTATTTTTTCTTGCTATTATTAACAAGTCAAGAAACTACCAAGACGCTTGCTAATTCAGACAACAGCTGCTAACAATACAATGTACTGCGAAATTTCATGTAAATATGCGATAGTAGTTGCTAAAACCTCAAAAATAACGAATTACGAAATAGCTACTAACATTGAAAAGTGTGAAATAGTCAACTAACAAAACGATTTATTTAACTAAAATCCAATCATTGGTAAAACTTAATTCTAATACTACCCATTCTATAATTCTATGACTAATACTTTGTTAACTGTATGTACACACAACGTCTGACTGATGCATTCAAAATTATTCATTTTCAAAATATGAGAAAATATTTTTACTGTAAAGACTTACCTGAATAAGATCTTCACCAATTTTCTGATTTGTCTTCTTCACCCCCATGATAGATCTTGTCGCTGAAACACGATGCCAAGCTCTGCTATGGGGCATCTCTTCCTGCACACGCATGGAAACTATTTGGGCAGCTACTTCAGGTGTCACATCAGCATTATCACCTATTTATTATATTTTTTATGCTTAAATGACAACATTGATAAATGTAGACAATCACTTTAATAATACATTTAAGGTTTTGTCGGCTGCAAAAACGTTTTTATTAAAGTTTACAGTTGTCCTAAAATTATATTAACTAGAGCAATTTTTAAACATATAATTAAACAAACGACATTTACGGAATGTTGTATAGGATAAATACCAAGTTTTTAATAATATTATTCATATATTATTGAATGCCTTTTAAAAAAATTTTGTGGTTGAGCTAATTTGATCCATTGTTTTATCTACTAAGGTGTTCATACCATTTTGTTAGCAAGAGAATATTCATTTATCGCGAGATATTGAGAAACTTTAGCAGTATGTCAATGAAGTTCGAATAACTGAAATTTATTAACAGTGTATTTTTCCAATCTTACGATAGAAATCTGGAAAGCTGCTTATCATTAAAAACTGCACTGGCAATTATATTTCTCAGTACCATATAAATAATTCATTCTCTTGACAACAAGTCCAAACAATAAGCAACTGTTAAAAGTACACGTTTGAATATTTTAATGAATATTTTACAAGTCAAATGTTTACTTTAATTTTATATTCCGTAAAATTTTCCAATATATGCTAAATTCTCTTATTGTAAGCAATTTGCCTGCAGGTTGAAACTTAAAAAAATATTCTGCGTTAATTTGAAATTAAATTAAAAGCAAAACTTGTATGAACTTCAAAAATTCGTTTTAAAGCTGGAAAATTTTTCCTCGAAAATGTGACAATTAAAATCCAATTAGATTAAATATAACTATGCAAATCTAAAACAAAGCATTTTTGATAAATGCAAGATTCGCTTTGATATAATTGAAGCAATCATTCAAA
This sequence comes from Hofstenia miamia, assembly GCA_900660155.1. Taxonomy (NCBI): domain Eukaryota; kingdom Metazoa; phylum Xenacoelomorpha; order Acoela; family Hofsteniidae; genus Hofstenia; species Hofstenia miamia. Next base: position 23,092 of record CABFPE010000136.1, on the reverse strand, counting down.
TTTGTGTATGCGTTAATAGAAAATTTAGCTGGTAGAGAAACCTCAATTTGCATTTTCAAGATTTATAAACTTGTTTGTAATAAATCTCATTATTACCCCATCTTTGATTGGAAAAAAATTATCTTCTTTTGCAGAAATTGTATTTTGAACTTTTATGCATTGCCTCTCACTATTTATTTATTGAGAATGAGATCAGCTAAAGATTTTATGATTACTCTTAAGCCTGTTCATATGATATCATTGAAATCCAAAATAAAGCATTTGCCAGATATTTTGATCTTTTGCAGCGAAATGAAATTCGAGCATTTGCTTGTTAATTTTACTTGACGAAGACTTGTAATTTTTAACTGAGATTTTACTTAGAATCACGATTCGATTTTAATCATATTATTACAGCGGCTGGTGACTTGAAAGATATAAATTATGATGTCACAACTCAAAAGCTATAACTTCATATTGTCTTTATAAGAAATTTTTTGTAATGACACTCTGTCTTAATTGGTTCATAATTTATAATACGCAAATCAACGGGACAAATATCAAATGACAATGCCAAAAATTATGTAATTCATTAGAGATCACATTCATAATATGAATCAACCCTTGTCTAGATGAGCGATGTTTTATGACATGGTGGCGGCCCGCAGGCCGGATCCTACCCAGTCGGAGAGTGGAGTATTGCGATCCAACATTAACAAACGACCTCAAACAGGCAATTAGAAGATTTATTTAAACAACAATTTATTGATTTATATGCATTTAATAATGTTTGTACTCATTTTTTAGTTTGTAATTGTAATATATGCAATTCTAAGAATTTGCTTTATAAGAAATATTGAATTTGTTTTAAATTAATTTGTCAAATTTCTTTGCTTAATTAGCAATAAAGTCTTTTTGTTGTTGTTGTTGTTGTAATGATATGAAAATATAACAAAGGACCTCAAACAATATATCGTCCCGAAGATTTCACTTGAAAGGAATCTGTCCCTCTGACAGATTTTACCCTGGCATCACTGCTGCGGATATATTTATGCACCATGTCTTCCGTGTATATCTATACGATTATTTCTGCATTTGAGGAAAATGAGATTTTCCCCATAAATTTTGGGTGTACATTATCAAACTGATAAAGAAACTCCTTCTCACAAAGTACTTACTACAACAAAGTCAGTAAAGACTAGGAGAGCTGCTAAAATTCAGTCACAATTTAATACCCTTATTCAAGACAACCTAAAGAATACTAAGTGTTAAATGGGTACAGCATCGTGGTTGAAAATGATTAATGCTGATCATAAGAAAACAGACCCGATTCCTTAAATTTCACTGGTCACGAATGCTTTCAATCAATTTTATGCTGGCATTTCAACAACGGATGGTTATGTTTAACCCGAAACGATCCCTTGTGATGAAATTCGAGCATCAAGCCAAACCAGGTCTACTATTCACTGTTAAAAATTAAAAAATTGTCGTCTGGATTTGTTTACTTACCGAGTTGGAATTTCTCATAAAATGATAACAGTTTCTCTATGAATATTCACTATTTATTGAATTTTACATCAGTAAATGTATTTACTTAAATTTATATAGTCCTTTCATGATTTTTCAGTTCCGAAAAATGCCAGTGGTCCTCACGCTTACGACCTAAATCCGTAAAGAAGCTTGAATAAGTTGCTCTATGAATCATTTTTGAAACAGCCTTATAAAAGATGACTGCCTAAAAATAGTGTGCTTTTAGAACTAGAGGATACACTGAATCTGCTTTGCTGAAAATTTTTGAAATCTGCTGGCCCATTGATATGCTTGATTTTGATTGAATCAATATTCTGTGTTTTTTTGTCAACTCAGAAAATTATACGTTTGAATCTTAGGATAATTTACTTGTACGTGGATTTACTGCTTGAATATATTCATTTCCCAACAATTGATTGACAAATATCCAAAAAAAATTTTTCCTAAATGTGGAGTTCCAAAAATTAATATTAATGACCCATTCTTTTTAATTTTAGCTTTGATGACTTACAGATATCAATCTCTAACGCTCATCATGGTTAAGTTTGCAGATTGTAGTAATTTCATTAGATATAGGAAATCTGATTTTGTTCCTAGAAAGCATTTGGTGGAATATGGAGAGAATTAGTGCGTTGAGAAAAATTTTAGACAACATGTTGATACAGCATCACAACTAAATTACTCTATTGAAATTATATCCTGTATGTCAAATTGATGAGAAGCTACCTTTTGATGAGTCATGTTAATACTGACCCCTAACTGCTGCGTAGATTCAAAGCACAATAATAAACATATTGTGGTATTCCTTTCCGTATAGGGTGGCTGCTGAAATACCCTAAGACAAAAATTGATTGCTTTCAGACTAAAGCTGTTATGGCTAAGGTGATTGGAAATTATGCATCAATTCAGCATGTTTCCAAGATCAGCAACAACGCTTTACCTATAGATACTGCTGATAATGGCAATAATCCTCTTTCTAGTGTTATTCTAGAATGTCAACCATATACTCTATAAAGACTAAGGACACGAATACATCTTCACAGACAATTTGGAATATGGTCCGCAGTCAATTTCCTTCACCCAATAATAAGGTAGTAGATAAAACATTTATTATTATCGTTTTTGTGAACTTAATAATATAATAATTGTAAATACCAATTGATTGTAAAATCTTTGCCACTTGTGTTTTGTCTACATGTCCTGAATTTCTTGAGCTGGCCAAATCTAACTGATCACCATCTAAATAAGGGAACAATGTAGATAATGTTTTTAAAGTTTGATTTTTTAATATAAATCTATCAATAAGGAAGGCAAAATGATAGATATCATATAGAAAATTAGATCTAGGCTGACATTTATAAGAATTTTAGTGCATTCAAATTGTAATTAATATATCATTGCAACGCATTTGAAAAGGAAAATTAATTTAATTAACAATTGATTGTTGAAGCATATATACATTTCATCATTCAAGTGGCTTCAATAAAACAAATACAATATTTTATTAAAGAAAACTGGTGGCAATGGCTAAACAGAAACAAAAGAATGGGATTAAATCTCAGCATCATCGTCAAGTGTAACGAATATAACATTTGTATTAATTAAGAGCTAGTCGCTTACATGAAAGGCTATCAAACAAAACCTTCCACTTACAATTGAATTTACATTATGGCAAATAGCCCCGTCGTACTAATTTTCTAACTAAGTTAATGTCAGTAAGAAACTAAAAGGTGTGGACTGGTTTATGACCTTGGATCTATTTCGATTTGATATGCAATAAATATCATAACATTTTTGAAATGCTTTTAAGTTAAATATAGTAATTTCAAATCAGTATATTTGAAAATTTGGCACAATTCATCCATAGGATTTGGATTTACTGTGATTTATTGTTAACAATATTACTTCACTCAAATTGTCAGTTCAATCAGGGTTATAACATATAATGAAAATCTTTAACATGTTGAATCATGGATTCTTTGAAGATGATGGTGAATATTGTCACATTCTTCGAAAGTTTTTCGGACAACTTTTTTTAATTTCATGTTTTGCCTACGTCATTTCATTGTAAATTTTCTTCATCATCATTGTAGTAAGCTCTTGAGGCTTCATTGATCAATGGTCAAATGGAATATTAGACAAAATATTTGTTTGAGTGCAAAAATGTTTGAAACCTAGTCACTTATGTAAGCTCTTTATAAATACGCGTACGGTATACATAAAAAACATATATGCATATGCATGCATATGCACATGTATTTGTATGGATAAATGAAAAAAAGGGGTGACAGGAGCAATAAACCATTACATTCGTAATGCTATTGAATCATTCATGTTTTCTATTCAATATGAATTTTATAACAACGCAATTTACAAAATTTTGGTTAATTATTCAATTACATTTTTTGATTCTGTTTTTCTAATGAAAATTTTTGTTCAGAAGAGGAATTTTATTTTAAGTGTAAAATAAATAGACTAGATTAAGGATAAAGTCCTTTCCAATTACTAGATTCAAAACACTTCAAAAGAAAAACCATTAGTTTATACCGAGTTTAGTACAACAAGTACAAAATAAAAGACATTAATATCCATTGTATTATATTAGATAGCAAATAATTAATCATTACCTAAAGAATTTATAGAAGTTATATTACCATCTGAAGCATAAACAAAAATATTGGCAAAAGACATTTGATTCTCATACCTACATTGATACTTTATCCAGTATAAATAATTAAATAGAAGTACAACAAAGTTCTATATATACATATATATATATATATATAGAATCATGCACTAATAATGGTTTTCTTTGCATAAATGTAAATCTACAGACATTCAATGTTAACGTAACGAAAGGGACAAGCAAACTTCATTATATAAATAATGACCCATATATATATATATATATATATATACAGGCGCTAAGTACTACGGGTTTTATACTGAACACCCGCGAAAACTGATTTTCCCGATACGTAGCGCCCGCAAGCATTTCGGCCGGTTAGCGTCAAAAAAATCACAAATTGATTATGCACGATAGCCTTAGGGTTCATTTAATAGCCACACACCAAATTTGGGCTCAAGGAGAGCAATTCCCAACAAATAAAAAAAATGAAAAAATGAAAAATATAGTTGAAAAATTTATTGCCATTTCAACAATCATGAATGCGTTTTAGATCAAATTTTCACATTTTTAAAAATTTGGGGGTTGTTCAATATCTGATATTTTTTTCAAGTCGATATTAGCAATTCTTCCCAGAGAAAATGAGGTCCGCTTCCGGTCATTTAAAAGATGCCGATTTCAGCCGGAATATGTCTGACTCTGGCCAGTTTTTCATCAGTGTCAGTAACTACGTGCTTACTTAGCGCTCATATATATTATATATTTGACAGCCTTTACTAGAGCGCCCGTATATATTTGGTGATTTATACTTAGCGTCCGCATAAATAAATAAATAAATATATATATATATATATATACATTGCTAAAGCATACTTTAAAGCTTTTTAAATACTTAGATGTACTACTTCTTTTAAAATGGATGTAAATGCTAATAAAATATAGACAATAATAATGTTTTGCGGATAAGAACCAACTGCTGAGGTTTATTCATATATTTTACTGAGGTAATGCATTGCTTATAACTAGGAACTAGCCATGCTGCAATTTAATGACATTTATGCTGCCATATCACACTTTTTGCGCTGATATTTCAGATTTAAATATAATTTGATTGAACATGTGGAGCTTTAGAATAAGTAGTTCACAATTTGCAAATGCACCATTTAGAAAATGAAAAAAATACCTTTTATTCTCTAAGGAATCCACACAATAGGAAAAACAAAACCTATTATGCACAATGGTCTTAGAATTGTTTTTGGATGCTTAGCATGAAACGAGTTCAACGTTCGGGAAAGGAACAAATAATCAAATTTAAGCACTAAAATGCTTTGAAACACAACAAAGTACAGTTTTGAATACTGGTCATTAATTACATTTATGCTTGAAATTGATATTGCTTCGCTTAAAGAAAATTAATTGAAGGATAACGTTTCATTTTCTTTTGAAATAATCTAAGTTTTTGAAAATATCGAATCCAGAGAAAAGCACTTGAAAGGTGAAAAGTTCTAAAATGTATTTAGTAAAATTGTTCTATGAGAAATTTTATACCATTAAATTTATATTGTTGCACATTTATCATCACTAAAAAGTAAAAAAGCGTGCTTAAAAGTTTTCTCCTCTAAATTTTAAACAATCTTATTATGTATATTCACAAAGCATTTGCTTTCCAAGGAGTTTTAAATGTGTTAAAATTCAATACTTAATCATATTTTGATAAACAAATTTACATTTTATTTATGAATTAATACAAATATGCCAATGGTGAGAGGTCTGCAACTATTTACGCTGGAAAATTTATTGCTTAGTTGGCTAAGCATAGTTCTAGTTTCAAATTTGTTAGAACTTTGATAATCTTGTCTTAGCTGATGTAAATTATTATAAATAATTGTCTAGCTGTGTGTGACTATATTCTAAACTTTTGCTCACTTTGTACATGTCTAAAACATTTCATCGAGAAAATATTATTTCACTATAATAGAAATCATCATAATATCTTTTTACACTTATAGTAATCTTAGAGTGCTATATAAAGTCCATTATCAACTTCCTTTCGTAATTGGGAAATTATTTTATATGTTTCAAATTGCATTTCAATTTGTTTTCACTCTTCACAAACTTTCGTGTATAGCGATTCACTTCTATTAAGTTATACTCTAAATATTGCAAACAAGCCTTCTTTATATGTTAAATTTTTAAATATTTTATAATAAAATTATAATTTTGAAAAAAATCATAATGTATACATAATGTGAAATGGTAAAGCTTACCCGTACTCTCCGGTACAACATAAAATATATGCCCACCCACCCGTACCGAGTAGCATCCCGCACTTCACTAGTATATATAGGCATGTAATGCATTATTAATTTGAATGCAATAAAGTATTTCTTAAAATAGTGAGGCAGAAGAGTAATTGTTTTATGCCTTACAGTTGCAATGCCATTTTAGATAAAAACGCCTTCGAGACTTAGTCTAAATGGAAGAGAACAATATTTAGCAGGTTAATGCAATCGATATCTAACAAATTCGAAAAAATAGAAATTCACTAGCCAATGGATATTTTTAGATTCATAGACATATGCAAATACTCTACTGAGCAGAAGAAACTATTTAAAAAAATGAGCTAAATGTAAGCTATTCATATCAGAACTCATTAAATTTTTAAGCAACAAGATTAGAAACCCCTTAAATACAATTCTTATGTGTTTTGAAATCTCAGTTTAGACACTAATAAAATCGAAGAATCCTACTGATTGTCAAAGCAGGGTCTTCTACTGATAAGTCTGCAACTCGTTTCTTTTTGCAAATTCCTTTGTCAAGAACGTATGCCAGAAGCACCAAAACTGGAAACAACATCAGTGTTATTACAGCTTCCCAAAGTTTCACCTAAACATAAACATAAACCGATTCAGTAAGAACACGTGTTTGCAACAATTTTCAAATATAAATGCAACTGTATGCATAAACAGGTTTTTAGGTCATTCATTTATGAAATGAAAGTTGAAAAGCGTTATGTATATATTTTATTATCATGATTTAGTATTTTGCATACATATTAACAATTGTTTGTAAAATTACTAAATTAAGACCAAAGTCTGTTTATGTTTAAGTGATGATGATGTTGATGACGTTGACTTAGCATGCAATATGACACGAATTCTATAATTATTATCTAATAATGACTAGAGTCTTCGTATCGGTCGATTATCGATGATTGTTTAACATTTCGTACGATTTTTCAGTTTCGCAATCGCAAACAACGATTTGTTATAAAACGATTAATTTTAACGTATTTTTTTTGAAAATTTGATGAATTATGAATTTTCTTTAATCGTCTTCTGCATGACCAGTGACAAATATGCATAAAAAATATGCAGAAGAGAGTTAAATAAAATATGGCGATAAGTGATATCGTTTATTTGCAAAAAAATACATATCAGTTGATTTCTTAGCAAGTTACACAAAAAATCTAGCCTCTAAAATTATTAATTGGGACGAAATTCTTGCACTCGCTTTGAATTATTTGTATTGGATTAATTGAGAAAAAATTCTCAACTATCGGGTAATACTTAATTAAAAATGTCTAAAAGTTATTATTAAATTTGGTAAATCAGTTTCGATTTTTTTCCTATCTGTCAGGTTATTAAAAAGACGACGATTTAAAGTGCATATCTATCATTTGAATAATACAATTACATATAAAGCGCAAAACTTTCAGCCCATACAAAATTGCTTAAAACTGATGAATTTCTTTATAAAATGTGAATTTGAAAATCATTAATATTAGCAATAATGCAGTCGATTGCGTATGCTAAATAAAAAATTAGAAAATTTAGTATTTTTAATTGAAAAGAAGGAAATGTCTAAATTTCTGATTAAGTTTTTTAGAAGCATGATTATCAATTTTAAAAGCAAATTTGTTTCTGTGTGCTTAGGAAATTATTATCAGTCTAGACGCTGGGCTTAGACTTCAAAGGCACATTGTTTCTTAAAAAATTTCTGAATTGCGTCAGTAAATTTTGTTTTTTTAAATAATAACTTGTAATTTTGAGATAGTTTAAATATGCCTGCTGTAGAACTTTAATTATGGACAAACATTGGGTGGAGAACAACAGTTGAAGTAGCGGAAATATTCGTCATATAAATTTATTAAAATGAGATTTCATTTAGTTTATAGAATATAGAACAACTTCTTTTCAAAGTCTCCTCAACTTTAAAATTCCTTACAACTCATATTAAATATGTACACTTTAAATAGGCATATAGTTAAGGCTTAGGGGACTAATTGGCTAAATCTTGATAACCACTGCTTTGAGTGAAATTATAAGAAATCCTAAAAAGAAGAAGAATAATAATAATAAGTTTTAAGTGTTAATTTGAGACTAGCAGGAGAATTAGAGATGGTATAAAGAAGGATATTCCTGACACAGAATATCAATGAAGTTGATAGACTGCATTAATGCATATGACAAGACACTAGGGGCCAATACAGTTTTACGGAAGTGGATTGGATTCCTAAAGAGAGAGATGGGAAAATGACAACTGAGATAGATGTGGTACAGGCTGAAACTATGGAAGCAGAAGCACTAGGACTAAAGCAAAATGTAGCAAAATAACCGAATAATCACTGCTGGAGGTCAGTATGAGGTGAAAGAAGATAAAGCAGATGGTGAAGAAAAGAAAGCATACAAGAATAGAATAGAAGTAGAAAGAGACAAAAAAAGAAACAAGGTCTAGGATGGAAAATACTGAAGAAATCCTGAAAACTCTGAAAGAGAAAAGAGCAAAAAGTAGCTAATGAGGGCAGGACTGAAGAGAGAAACAGAAGCATTGATAATGGCTGCACAAGAGCAAGCAGTCAGGACAAACTGGGTGAAGGAGCTCATAGACAGAATAGCAAAAGTTAAGTGACGAATGAAGGATATGTAGGAGCGTGTCGGAGTCAGTAAATCATATGATTGCAGGGTGTGAGTAGTTGGCGCAGAAAGAGTATAAGTTCAATCATGATAAAGTGAAACATATGGTATATTGGAGTTTGAGTAGATATCATGGGTTAGAAGCAGAAGATAATTGGTTTGAGCATGAACCTACAGAACAACACAAGGAATGAGAAGGTTAGAAAACCTTCAAAATACAGACTAGCAAGGTGATAGAAGCAAGGAAGGAAGATATAGGAGTGGTAGATAAAGATGAATGAATAGGAATTTTGATAGACATACCGAGGACCGAATTGCAGGACGCAAAGAGAAACATTAGATTAATAAATACAGGGAGTTGGCAGAGGAAATAGAGAAATTGTGCAAGTTGAATAAAGTCAAAGTAGTACAGGTAGTGCTTGGAGCTCTAGGCACAGCACCAACGCCAAAAAGGAAAAGAAATAATAACTGCATTATTGAATATTTTAAAATACACGCCTGAGACACACATTCTCCAATTAAGAAAACAAATTATTTAAATTTTTTATGCACAATATTATCCATGAATTATATATACCCTTTCACAATAACGTTTACATGGCCCATGCAAAATAATTGCAAAATATCTAAAGTCGAGAGACCCTAAGTTACATCAATTGCATTGACTCTTTGAGAAAACATTGAAAGTGTTTTAAACATCAATGTTCAGTTGACATACATGAAAGTTGTAATTGGCCAGCTTCAACACAAAAAGGTGCATTGTTAGTTACCTACAGTAAAAATTGTTGGAAACAAACTTTCCTTGGTTGTAAAAATACCTAACTTAAATAATTTATAGAGGATTGGAAACAAATTATTTAACTAATTTGCTTGAAATATGGTGCAGTTAATAAATAATTTATAGCTAAATCTAAGCATAAAGAATTGATTTTACACACCCGTTAAAGCAGCAAAAGAATGGCTATTAAAATTTAAAACTACTTCAAAGTACATTTTCTTAGATGTAAGATTCCCGCAACTATTTTTTTAGGAGCATTAGGAGAATTTCATACTTCTTCAATACTAGATCAAGAAATTCTTTAAAAGAGATATTTATAGTAAATATATTACCAGTATTGTTCAGAAAATGCAAGTTTTAAAATCATACTCTTGGTATTTGCCCACATTTCAAAAATAAAATTTTTATTGAAATGTTTCTTGGTTATTTACTTAGCATCTCATTAAGTAAGCTGACTAAGCAGATACAGCGAAAGCTTTTAGCTTGACCTAGTAAATACAAATATCTGAAATCAATTTAGTGATTTAGTTTTCCAAATAAGATTCTATTGTTTATTGCACGAAAAGTTTTTCTATTATGAAACACTTGAAACAAACTGTCAGGAAATGAGTCTATGAATTAACTATGAAGATCCTTAATGCAATAATTTATAATTTACACTAGTACCCTTTACCACTCGATAGGATTTGGATAACTGAGGCTATGAACTTACAGGATTGTGCAATGCTAGCGTGGGCAGTAAAAACCTTATTTCTTTTTCTTGGAACGGTCATAACAAAATTTTTTTCCAATCAAATTATATACAGTAAGGTCATATTCATTGTTATGAAAAACTGCAAATAATGTGAAATCGGATTAAATGTTTGTTAAATTATGCATAAATATTTCCCGAAAAAAAATATTAAATAATATTTTATGTTTAAATTAAACAATTATTTTAGAGATTTACTCAAAATTTATATTAGCAGCACTTCAAATTTTCCCATATTACATGAAGTCCAGCAATTTTCATAACATCAGGAGAGGACACTGCAATATGTAATTTTCTAAAGAAAAAATTAGTAAATGTTCATATTTTAAGCAAAAATAGGGACTTTTTTTCAGAATTAACTTTTGTGGCCAATCTATGCTGCATATACGAGCCTGAGAGTTCCACCGAGAAGTTTAAGGGAATGTAATCTTTGGTTTGAAACCCATCTCATGTTTACAATTTGTTCTAAGCTGGTGATTAAAGTTGCCATTATTTATGACAAACTTATAGTTTTGCTTTTCACAGAATTTATATAAAAATTGGAATTTTTTCATTTACATATGAGGCAACAATACATACATTAAAGTTCAATCAACAGAAACATAATATTTAATAAGTGCTAACTAAATGAGGTTTGTGTTTTTCAATAACTTATTGTATTAATATACAATCAGCATAGTTTATTGTGATAGAATTGTAAAGAAGTTAAAAGATATTATATATTTTAAGATTTCAGTAAAAATGAACAACAAATTGTGGAGAATTTAGAAAGAGGTGTACTTTCGTTTAAGGCCTAATTTAAAATCAATTCCATTTCAAGACAAAGTGACTCCCACTTAAAGATAATACCTCATTCTTTGAAGACACTTTCAATATGAAGAATAACCAAACGTACGCCATGACAGAGAAGAAAGAGGTCAATATGAAAACGTTGACTTCTTTAATAGTTCTAAATTTAGACAGTAAAAGCACTTAAAGCATTTTTTCTAAAGTAGACTAAACATTCAAAATCTTGAATGTTGCTAATACAGGTGCAGCGCTCCTGGAAGTATACTGAAATCACTCTCCATATCATATTTATGAGCTACATCTATCATTAAGCTGCTAAGGAACATCTTAGACTCATTTAGGAAATATATATATATATATATTATCATTAGGCTAAACCGTATTTGGAAAAAACTAGTCTTGCTAGAATTTTATTTTACTTAAAAGTAAGCATATAATAACAAGCTTAAGACTGCAATCAAATAATTTTACAAAACCATATAGTTTGAAATGTTCTTCTAACTTTAACTAAAACCTATTTACACTGTGTTTCCAATAATTGAAAAGCTATATATTTCAACTCGATAAATTTTGGTGTTTCTAATTTCATAATAATTTAATAATAGTTTTTAGATTAATAAATCGCTTACATCACCAATAGCAAATTTCCAGGTAAATTTCACGCAGTTTTATGAAGAAAACTGGTCACGAAAAAAGTTTGTAATTTGACAAGAAAAATTCAAACTTTACTTTTAAAAGAACTGCAGATAAGAACAATGCACGAAATGCCTGGGGCCAATTTATTGTCAAATTTATTTGGTAGTGTATTTTAAAAACTGTTTTAGGTTTCTGCTAAAAGCTACTTGCTTTAGCGATGTTTGTTAACGGATTTCTAAGCTTTTTTAATATATTATTAAAAATTCGCTGCTTAGTGCAATTCCATTAATAATGGTAAATGCTTATTTTTGCAACTCTATTGTCATTTTGAAAATATTTTAAAAAATTTAAAGCCTTTGAAGAATTCATTTAGACATATAAACACAATAAACATATATATATATATATTTATTTATATATATATAAATATATATATATATATATATATATATATATATATATATCAACTGCATATTTCGGTTGAAACTAATGTCAAACATAGTTTGCAATAAGTTTGAAATTTCCTACATGAGCAAAAAATTGAGTTTATAGCGTTAAAACAGGAAGTTCTTAATAAATCAAAATATGGCCTTACATTGCAATATATTGCAGTATTATATTGCATTGCAATCTATGTATTCTGCATTTTTTGTGTTGCAATCACATTGTTTCTAGGACTTGATGCAACTTTTGTTAGCCATAATACACAATACCATTAAGTATATAGAATGTTTTTTAATTAATACTGCTGAGTAGAAAAAAAACTGAAAGCACAAGAAATACATTCCATTTAGTCACATGACACTATTATTTAATTAAATGTTAACAAAAATATGATTGCCATTATTTTTTCCTAGAAAAACATATTTTTTGCTACAAAGTAAAAACTTATACAATACTACTTAATTTTGATTTTAATGTGCTTCAGAGGCCTCATTTTACTAAGCTATTGCTGGATAAAATTTTGAATCATTACAATGTGGATGCCTAAAATGGTTACTCAGGCCAGCGGTAGACTTCATCTTCAAAACGAATACATTATTTAGGCAGTCAAATATAGCCATTGCGAAAAATGTAATTTGTTGTTGCGAACAGTGCTCAGAAAGAATCAATGGAGCAATAGATAAACTTCAAAGCAATGCATTTAGAAATAATATAACTTATAAGAAATTTTTGATGTAAATTCACAATTCAACGTTATTATCCGTCCTGAGTTAAGCCTTTCTAATCAGGAAATTGATAAAAAATTATTGAAAAAACGATATGATATGATCAATATTGATGGTATTCCAAAGTTGGAATTACAAATCCGAAATCTAAAGATTGTATTTTAAATAAGACTTTTCGAGACTAGAAATTTATAATAAAAAACATATATATATATATATATATATATATATATATATATATATTAAACTAAGTAGTTTTACCTTGTTGCATCTTTGGGTAGTGCAATGATGCATACAGCTGTGATAACGAGCAGGTTGAATGCCGCTGATCCAACAATTGTACTTGGACCTAGTTCTCCGTTTTTCATTTTGTTTCCAACTATTTCTATAAGGCTTAAAAGAATTTCTGGAGCTGAAGACCCCAAGGCCATTAGTGTAAGATTTGCGACAGTATCATTCCAAACTCGAACTTCTACTTCTCGCCATTTTGAATCTCCAACCGATTCCTAAGGCAACATCATTTTACCGGTTTATTATATTTGAATATTATGAATGTTTAACTCCACATACATAAAATTGCTAACACACGTGCCACGATTAGACATGAATATCTAGATGAATGTATATTGCTACCAGAGTTGCAACTGGGTCACCGATTCGCCTGGTCAGTGATTTGTTGGCAGGTGCGCCTGGTCATCGGGTCAATTTTTCTTTAAGGCTTTCGGGTGTACTAGACTGGTTCACCAGGTCACATTCATGTAAATCAAATAATTGAAAAAATTACACAAAGGAGCTAACCTCAGTAACCATTGAATTTCAGAAGTTTTTAATGCTGATTTTTGTTTGCTTCTGTAATATGGTTCTCCGAATTCCCTTGTTTATTTCGCATTGAAATCCGATTTTGAATCCAGAATATAAATTGGTTTACGTAATAACTTCAATTGTAAAACATACACTGCTAATAGGTACGTTTGAAAAACGAATTTGAAATATTAAATAATTTTACATGCTTACTCTACAATAGAAGAGTTCAACAAAGAATTGTGATTTAAGTATTTCACACAAAGTTTTATCTGCCGAAATATTTTTTGCTTAAAAATTTTCAGTAGCCCATCAGAATGTTTTAGATCCACCACTGTACTATACCATGACCTACTAGTAAGTCACGACTGTAGCAAGATTTGTATCAGAATCCCACTTAGATTCGGATTCTGATTTGATTTTGATTATATGCAAGTCCATATTTTGCAATTGGTTAATATTAAATTAATATTAATTCTTCGATGTTTCAAATTTAAATCTATGCCCGAATTTTTGTCAGAAATAGAATGGGGTTAAATTATTAAACTTAATACATTTTGTCACCGGTCAATCTTATCCGGGTCGCATGGGTCCCCGGGTTGAGCAACAACGCTGATAGTTTCTTGAAATTCTGTGGAAAATTTACGAACATATTCAAAATTTTGAAATTAATATTTAAGAACATCGGTTCCGATCAACGTCTTTCAAGAATTCACTAAAAACCTTAGGTTGAAAATTTCATTTATTGTTGTCTTTTCAATATATGTAACAATAATATTAACATGAATATTTATCCAAAACTAGTGTGAAATCTTGATATACATATATTAAATAATGAAGAGTTTCCATAAAAATTTATGTTAGGTATAACATTTGTCAGGCGCTGACGAGAAATCGCAAACAATAAAAATCTTATCACCTGTTGCGCAGTTACCAAGAAAGCGCAAGGGTTGTAGCTCCATGGGGAATTCTTGGGTTGAAGGCAATTAAATTCATCGATTAACAATTGAACTGTATTCAAAGAAGATAAAAAATATATTCTTGCAAACTATCAATTTAATAAATACATCTAAGTCATTATTTATTAACGAGATATATAAAATAGATACAATTTAATTGCCATTTAAATAAATAATATTTTTCAAGATTCGACTAGAGCTGCGCCATTTTTCAATAGATAGTTTAGGAAAATGTTAAATTCAACGTTTTTCTACTGCCTGCGCAGAACAACTTCGCGACAAATTCCTAATTTAACATCAGACATTTTGCACATATTCTTTCTGATAAAATATTTAAGCACTTAACGCTATTGAAGAATTCTAAAACTGAAAAATCTCCTTCAACTTAGTGTATATGTATTGAATGTGGAGCATTTTGAAAATTCATATATGTACATTAGATTTTGCAATCATTTTGCGATATATTGCAACAATATTGTAGTGTGGTTAGGAATATACCTAACAGAAATAATGGCGTTTTCAGTACTATCCAGTAGATGAAATATTTATTCACGAATATTAAAAAATCGGTTATGTGATTATTTAACTCATTCAATGCGATTTTTAGTATTAATTTAAGCTAGAAGGATTATTAGTCGGAATTTGAAGTTAGAAATTTGACAATGTTTGTGTTCATGATGCTTAGAGAGGTTTAGTGTAAACAAAACATACACCTAGCAATAGTATATTGCACAATGACGTCGCTAGCCCAAAATTAAAATTTTTTGTAATACTTTATTGGTCATAGCTTAGACAACATGAAATTGTGTTGCAAGGTGATTTAAATTTGAAAATGAGTTTCAAAATTATGTTTTTTAGAATTTTTCTCCAATATTTCACCCATAGCTGATGCGAAGCTTTGTCTGTCAAGTATTTCGAAGAGGAACGTGAAATTTGTTCTTTTTTGTATTCTGAAAGCTCATTATCATATGATGTTTTCAAAAGCATTGCAATCTCTTTCCTTGAAATGAGTTTTTTCAACAACTATTTCTTAAAGATGTTGGCGATAAGACAGATATATTACTTCAAAGCTTACCAACACTTCATTCTCTAAAAGCAGGGGCAATTAATTTCTTAACAATTTTTATGTTAAAATTTGTAGACGCGATGGATTTGAATTGCTATATCCAGAGAACCTGGGGTCTACAAAGATCTATCCCTTAAAATGGAGTGTTATTCACTGAAGCAATCCAAATTAATAATGAATAGTATGATTGTATTCCATTCAAATAGAGAACACATTTCAATTCTGAAAACTTTGAAACATTGTCAAGATTGAACTAATTTTCAGCAAAAGTTTTAAATATAATCATAATCACAGTTCATAGCAATCTAAATGGACTTGGCGGGAAAGAAATATTAGTGTTTTAAATAGTGATCACTACTAAGTTAGCTTACTCTCTGACTGTTAATATCTGTATATACATTTCAGATTATATTATGACTGAGAGAAATTATCAAAGAAATATCTAATGTACAGTGATGCACAATGATATTTTTTATGACATCTACAAAGAATAGAAGCACTTCAACACTGAAGGCGATATTCTTGTTTTTAATAACAAAGCAAATCTCTGCTAATGAAAAACAAAAATTAAGGAATCAAGATTAATGAAACATATTTTATTCTTATCATAAAAAAATAGAAACCTATTTATGGTCTTCACATTCACTGAAAGAGATTTTTTCAAATGGCACTAAATACGCCATTCTTACTCATAATTGCTTCTCCTTATCCAACGATTGAATAATTTTATCTAGGTTTACGCATTCAATAGTGCGGACAACAATATTTTATTAAATAAAATCTAGATATGGAGAAATATTTCTGCTATGCTAAGTATTGATTTTAATCTTTTTATGTATCAGTCCTTACAGTTAGATGAT
This sequence comes from Hofstenia miamia, assembly GCA_900660155.1. Classification (NCBI taxonomy): domain Eukaryota; kingdom Metazoa; phylum Xenacoelomorpha; order Acoela; family Hofsteniidae; genus Hofstenia; species Hofstenia miamia. The sequence continues at coordinate 6,232 of CABFPE010000136.1, read as the reverse complement.
GTGAATTTTCACTGCTCAATCTTTTTCAAAAGTATCTAAAGTTTTAGCGTTTGCAATATCCTCAGCATTTAATTGTAGCAAGAACACAATTTCAAATAAAATTTTTATATGTGGTTTATAGAATGAAATAATGCAATTTTAAGAAAAGCTTCCCCCTCCCATTAGGCTGTTTAATTGCCTTATTCATTTGTACAATTGTTGTTTCAAGGCAATATTTAAAGTAATGTTTAAAAGAACGTATCTGTAAGTTTTCCTTTCTGTTATTTTGAAAGAGCTCTTGATAGATAACTATTTTTAATATACTTTTAAGAAAGCTGTAGCGCCTAAGTATTTCTAGTTACTGCTGGATATTTTAATTCTGTTTCATTAAATAAACGGGGAGTAATACAAAACGAATAAAAATCAAAATTAATTTATCAGCAAATAATTAAAACGTAAATATATAGCAAATGCGTTACTAAAAATCAGAACCATTGTAGCAAGCACTGTTAAAAGTTTTATCTTCAGATGCCACCCTGAGAAAAACTATATGAACCTTACAACCTTTGAGAATAATCACAGCCATCAAAGTTGAAACTTCGTGAAGTTAAATGGATATCGTATTCTTTTATTGAACCATTCATAAATGAATTTAATAAATTTGTACAATTTGTATATAGATTAAATTGAATATTTTCCTTCCACTGGCAGTGACAAGTGACCCACAAAAACAACTAATAAACGCAATTCTTTTCCATCATATAAAGACAAAAATAATGATATAATTATAGTGAACTATTGCTATATTTAACTTAAAGTAATAATACTTTACATAGTTGCATTATGCAATTCGAGTTGATTGCATTAAAAAGTTGAACTTAAAATATACATTTATTGTCAAATTTACTATTCTTAAGCTGATTTTGAATTTGAAATGTATTACTAACGAAACGATCGGATTGCGAATTCCTAGACCAATGGGTTGGGTCGACCATTCTCCTCGAATCTGGACATGCATTGGATCTACACTTACTTAGGTAAAATCCTATCTACATAATATGATCGTCAAAATTCACAATTTTCTCACCATATGATTTCTGGGAGTTCATAAAAATCCGTGATTTCCTAAAATTTATCTATGGATTTCTCTTACGTCCGACGTCTACCAATATAATTGGCGGGCTTGCTAATTAATGTTTTACATCTTAATTTTGTGGAAATTTGAAATTTCAATTTAGATTTTTGAATAGTATACAATTGCAAATGTTTATTTGAAACACACAATTGAATCGAGTGCAATTAAATATCCATAATTTCAACATTTAAAATCAAGTGTAGGTGGAAGTGTACACTAATAATGCTAATAAAATGTGGGAGGAATGCCTTTAAAAATTCAGGGAACAGATGATTTGTTCACAGCGATTTTTCCTTATTGAATATGAAAATAATAAAGTTAGAATGAATTCCAATAACTATGATTTCAAACAAAGACTTACTTTTATGTGGTTGCTTGGTGACAGAGTTATCATAAAACCACATATGCTATTTTTGTGATATTATGCTAGTGGTCGAGCATTTGAATATAATACCTATTTGGGTATTCCCATCGTAGACTCGAAAACCTCAATAGTCGGATACATTTAATTCCAGAGTATTTAAAACCTCTTCTTATGCTTTGACTTGAATACGTAAACGTTATTGCTGCAGATACCTCTGCTGGCAAAAAATGAAACGATGATTAAGTATAGATACTTTTCAGGCACACGAACCACTATTATTCAAATTAACCTAATTTAATGCCTATTTCTCGCATCACATGATTCAAAATGCTAATCAACTGCTTGTCTTGCCTTGAATACTTTTGTTGTATTTTTGCTTTATTAAATTCTTCTGAAGAATTAAGTATTATAATATCATTTTATGCAACCAAAAGGCAGTAAAACACTATCTTTCTTAAAACCACAATTACCAAAAAATATAAGAAGTTAACGTAAACTTTTACAAACATGGGAAGCACATTGTCACTTGTGATGCTCAAAAATTAACTTTCCTAAAATTATTTGAACAGTTCGAATATTCACGGCTACTTATCACATACTGTAGGCATTATTGGTGATATAAGAGGGAAAGAGGTTGGGGGAAACAAAAGGTGAAATAATAAAAGCAAAAATTATTTATTAATTGATTAATAATAAATATGTGAAAAAACTTAATTTTAAAATATTTAATAAAACAGTGTTTTTAAATATTTTGCAATTTCCCTCTCTAAAATTCTGGATTCCGCCCTCATAGTTAATAAAGGAGCATGAAGATTTGGACCTACATAGATATGTCAGTACTGAGACTGAATTAACGTAACAAATTGTATATAGATATTTAAGAAATTGTTCTCGAGTTACAGTTATACAGTTGAGGTTTAAACAGTATGTATTTTGTTCAGAAAATAAGATTTTCTTGTAAAAATTTAGTTCTTACTGCTTACCTTTATTTTCCGAGTACTTGATGTAATTTTTTCAATCGCACACATGAAGATGTCTGCTATAATGGCTATGCCCATAAAGCAATAAATAAGTCCAGCACTGTATACGCAAACACGCACCCATGTTGGCCAATCGGATTCGTTGGTTATTGGCAAAATTAATCCTCTGTCGCTGCATTTGTATTCTTTTGGACAAGACATTGCCTAACAAACATAATATTGTCAATTTTTCATAAACAATTGGAGAGACTGAAATGTTCAACCGATAGATGGCACTAACAAGCTTCTGAACAATAAAAATAAAGATAAATACTCACTAAGTGACATAGTGATAGCATAGTATTTGTCGAATAGAAAGCAAATTATTTAGGTTTATCAAAAAAGAGAGACTCATGATTCTTAAGTTTGTGCAAAAGTTGCACGTATTAAGCTATTTTACAGAAATTTGAAGAAATATCAAATTGCAAAAAAAGTAATTTTTCAGATTTACTGTTAGCATTTAATAAACATAATAATATTTTCTAAGTCCCCTTCAAATATACTTTTAACCACCTTGATATTTGCTATGTTAAGAATAAATAATTTTGAAAAGCATTTTTGACAAGTTGTTTATTTTTCACTAAATGCGGCATTATGCAGATGAATTGTTTCTGAGATGGAGTAGTAGCAGTAATAAACGTTTCCCAGTTAAATGGAATGTCCTTTGCTTGCCATTGTCATTGATTTTGGAAATTGATTTTGGAAATCAATAAAAACACCCTTATATAATAGTTCTAGCAAAACCCATGTTGCGAGATTTCATCTCTACTCAATCCCACCCCGCCCCAAGGGCCTCACCCATCTCTACCCCATTGGAAGAGCCTATTAATATGTCTCTTCATGTATATATTTTAGTTTTTGTACCATGGCATAAAAATAAATTTCTTCATAGTAAAATTTAGTGAACTAACCTAGCGA
>CABFPE010000135.1:1464001-1474944 GCA_900660155.1 Hofstenia miamia | reverse complement strand
AGATATATATATATATATATATATATATATATAGTACTAGCCAAAAGCTTGGGAACACTTTCCAAATTTAAAATTTTTGTATTTTACACTAAAAAACGCATTGTAGAAACAATATGATAACACCGTGTAGAAAGTAAGTAGTTAATTCAGAAAAACACACTAATATTTTGTATGTCTGTCATTATTCGCCAAACACGCAGCAATGCAATCTGACATTGAATCAACCAGCTTTCTACAATAATCATCACTAATCTCTGTGCACCATAACACTTTAATTTGCTCCTTCAGATCGTCAAGTGATGTGCATTGGCGCTTCCTCAGACAATTTATGATGTGATGCCATCAATTTTCTATGACGTTGAGGTCTGGGGAGTATCCCCACCAATTCTCAAGCAGCCGAAAATCTTGTGATGCAATCCACTGTTTCACAACTTTGGCGCTGTGGCAAAGAGCACTATCTTGTTGAAGTACAGATATTCCACGAAGCTGCATAAACATGGGAACCTTCTCCTGAATTATTTTGAGGTAGGTCTTGGCTGTGACTTTCTCGTTGTGAGGAACAAAATGCCGACCAGCACGCCCATTCGCAGTTATAGCACCCCAAATCATCACAGAAGATGCTGAGCGGAAAGTTTGTTGCGTGTAATGTGTGTTGAATCTTTGGTTTCTGGGTTGTCGAACGTGTGGCCGGTAGGATTTAACCTGCAAATTTTGGATTCGTTGATAAACATTACTTCATGCCACATCTCAGGGGTGTAGTGTTGGTATTGCCTGCAGAAGCGCAACCAGTCTCGAATGTTCTTTGAAGAAGGTTTGGCTGCCGGTTTGCACGATGGAAGGTCAAAAGTAGTATTCAATCGACGCCTAATGGTGCGTGTTGATAATTCTGCACTACTGCACCTAGATTTGCTTTGACTTCAGAAGATGAAGAGAATGGTTGATTGACGACGTAACGGTCAGTCTGGGGTTGTCACTTTTGGTCTTCCGGACCGCTTGCAAGAGTAAAAAATAATTTTGCAGTTGCTGATAGCGAGTAACACTTCTGAATACCGAAGATACTGATACGCCCATTCTAAAAGCTATAGCGCGATAATTGTACCCCTCCTCGTAAAAGATATTAATTTGAGCACGCTTTCTTGGTGAAATTTCACTACCACGGACCATATTTGAAACTATAATGATGGTGCTTTTTCAGTGAAATTGGATTGTGTGTAAATCTAAAGTTGTGTTAATTTGATTGGCTAAATGAATCTGTTGTAAATTCTTAGAAAAAATTGGGAATTCTAGGAATTTTACAAAGTTTCCAGGAAATAGCATAAAACACGCTTTAGACAGGTTACTGTTCCCAAACTTTTGGCCAGTACTGTATATATATATATATACATATAGTACTTCATTTAGTCATTTTTAGTACTGACTTCTTTAAACACTTGTTGTTGCTTTCTTCTCTGTCACATTTTCTGTGTTCCTCCAGCATTCTCCATGCATTGCCTTCTGCCTATACCTTGTTTGTCTCTCTAATACCATCCTACACTGGTATGCTGTCTTTCCTTCACTCTCTGTTCTTATCTTCCTTAACTCCTTAGTTACCTCCAGTAGTAACCCTTTATGTTGTGCTTCTACGTATTCCTTTAGCCTCTGTTTCTACAGTTTCCTCCACACTTAGCAGTCCTTTCCCTCCTTTATGCCTTGCGATGTACAACCTATCAACATCTCCATTTAAGTTGAATGCTCTCTTTGCTGCTAGTATCTTCCTTGTCTCCCTGTCTAGCTCCCTAAGTTCATTCTGGTTCCGCCTAACTATTCCTGGCGAATATCTCAACACTGGTATTATTATTATTATTATTATTATTATTTTTATTATTATTATTATCATTATAAGAATAATGCTTTTGGTTTTTTTATAATATAAAGAAATGTTTACTAATATAATGGAGAAAGTGTTAATTGCTAATATGAGTAACTTTAGTTAAAATTGGTAGGCCTAATTATTTGACAACAAATTTGAAAAACATGAAAAATGCAGAGCCGAAATTCAGGAATTGAAGATGTTATTTTATCGTCAAAAATTATCTCCATCATGATTTTTTAGCAAATAATCCAATTCTACAAATTATCGTAAAATATTTTTTAAAAATGTTAATAACAAATTTAAAAAAAATAACAAATAATAAGTGCATATAATTTCATGAACAAGTAATATTAAATTTTAGAATCAAAATCGAATTTCCTTATATATTCAGTGAAATCTTGTAAATTTCTTTCAAAATTCTTGGAATTACTTAGAAATATGATTCAATAATATTGGAATTTGTTGGAAATATCTTGCACATTGTTGCAAGTTTTGTTCCTAGAAAAATGTAAGAAACTTCCAAAAACTTTTAAATATTTTCCAATTTTCACCAACATTGGAAGGTATTATCGGTAATGAAATAAGAGCTTTGCGGGGACCGGGGCCAATAATAAAAGTTCGGGACCGGTACTGGGACCAGGTAGCAGTTAAACACCAAACCATGTCACTTGACTATTTTGACAAATAGAATTTTGAAAAATGCTCCATACAAAACACTTTTAATCGATGATGCGACTTTAATCAATATACAAAATGCGCCACACAGTCCTTAAAGTTGGCTGGTTTTCAATTACATTGTACTATTAAACCGATTTTATCAAATTGAACTTTAGTAGCTAATTCATTCGTTAGGTAAGCTGCAATTGCATCTTTGATGTCCGAAGCCAAATGCAATACGCTTGATAAGTACTTGATTTACACTATACAATACTGTAAATGCGGCTTTGGTGTTACTTTCGATGCACTGGCGTAGCAAGTTAAAAGATAAATAAATGGTCAATGGCCATATTTAAATAACCATCGCATCAAATTTAAAATTTAATATGCAATTAACAAGAATTCCGTTACACGTTAAATTTAACATGAATTGGGTTTGAATTTCATTGCAACTTTGCTTGATCCTCGATTTTCTAGCGACCACAAGTGCATATCCACCTAAAAACCGTAAAGTGGCAGAGAAGTTTGTACGGGAGGGCTTGATGATGATGTCACGAAATAATGAAGAACCAGTTGCTCCTCCTCCCAGGAAGCAATAAAAAGACTCCTTTTTGATTCAGATGGTGAAGAAGAAATTGACTGCATGCTGCAAGTAGCCAATCCTGATTTCAGTGCTACTCAGAAGGATGAATATTCACTCTACCTAAAAGAGTGTTCCGCACCAAATTTCGACTTCGACAATGAATTCGACATTTTAGGGAGAAATGCACCCTATGTAAAACTGAAGCAAATTTCTCGATGCTATTTGGACATCCAAGGCTCCGAAACAATTTCCGAGGCCACGTTCAGCTCTGCAGGCCTAACAGTCACTCATAGACGCAGTTCCCTCGATCCCGCGCACGTTAATGAACTTTTGGTTCTGCGAAATTGAAATAAAGTATCTTAATCCTTTTATTGTATTATGCAATTTATTTTTGTTAAATTTACTTCGAAATTCATTATTTTCTTAATACCTGTAGTTTTCAGTATCGGGACTGATTTCGGGACCGGCTCTAAAGTTAGCGGGACCGATACCAGACACCGGGACCATTTTTCTTTTCGCGATTGGGAGCAGTACTAAAAATTTGAGGTCCCGCAAAGGTCTAAATGAAATGCAACATGATTTACCATAACACAAAATTATCAGCAAGTTTCGGTATATTGGCCAGTCAAATAAAACTCGAATAGGTCAATTGACCCAAAATGTTAGGGTTTCCTATTAAGATACTAAGCATAAAAACAATGTAGAAAACGGGTGAATTTTATACCTGTCACACAGCACAAAGAATGATCAGTGATCAGATTCAGCTCATTACCAGTGAACCGCCAACCGATTCATTCAAACAAAATTGCTAGAATAATTTGCTCACAAAATGTTTTAATACAATAACAATGTGAAGTTAATAAAACAATACAAAAACGATTAAAATATTTAAGAATTTCAAATATTCAAATTCGTGACTACTTAAATTTTTCATTAAATCATGAGTAAATATTTTTTAACTCTTTCTAAAATTGAAATATAAATGCATTCTGAGAAGAGATATTCTTTGTCAATGGGGAATTACACATTTGCAAGTAAATATTTCTAAATAAAGCAATGGTGAACAAATTCATTTGTATGTAAAGATTGAATATGTTCATATCAAATTTTCGAATATATTTTGAATAATCCTATTTTGAATTTTTCTTTTCAGATATGCATGTTGATAAAATCACATTCCAATAGGGAAAATAAATCTCAATGGACGTATTATTTTGTTATATGATACCAAGGTTATATTTTTTTTAGTTTTGTTTGCAATTCGAAAGATGTTAATTTCCGTCAACTGAAGGCCATTTCTGTTTAATATTCTGGATGTTATTTGAATGTTAAATATGAAAAGTTATTCTAGTGGGTGAAGAGGCCCAATACAATAGTAACCTGTCAATGAAAGTCATGAAAATTTTGCAAACAAGGCAGTCACTTTAAATTGTATACTTTTTCTAATTTTCTTGGAGAAAAAATATATATATATTCTGGCTTTGCTTCAAAAAAGGTGCTGAATACTATAAAAAATTGGAAAGTGCTGGCGGTGGATACAAATCCCATAATATGTAGAGCCCATATATATATATATATATATATATTATATGCAACATTGTTATTCTTTCGTATCAGTTTGGATTTCGGCTCTTGCCAAAATATATAATTCAATATTCTCACATGCATAAATTCCATACAAACCAACAATTTCGAATAGTGCGAAATGCAATCAAACCCTCGATAATATAAAGATCGATTTTATTTGATGATTGTAAAATATTGTGATTACGAAGTAATGCCGAGATTTTCATTTCTAAATGGCCCGTATTTGTACATAACAGTATTCGTTAACATTCCAGTGGAGATTATGATATTATGGCATGCGTCTTTCTAAAGCACGTTCTTTTACCAAAAACCTATTGCAATAATTTATTCAAGAAAATTTTGCTTGGGTGCCTTTTTCTCTACTTTAATCAATCAATTTATCAAGATTTAAAGAAAAAACGTAGTCTTTAGTGCATATTACAGCATCTTTAATTATTTTCATTTTGTTGAACAATAATTAATATTGTTAATACCCGGCTCTACCAAAGCTTGCTTTTTGGAAAGAACGTTTCAATATACTGACAATTTCAACGCCATTGTAATAACATAAATTAATAATCGTTTATAATGAGTTCAAAATGGATTGTGAATGTGCTTAGAAAATTTAGGATGTGTACGCTTCCATACACTGAATGCATCCCTGAATAAATTTTTGAATTTACAAGTCTCTTAAAATTTGATTGTTTACAGTAATCAAACGAGGTTTGCAATATCAGAAAATTATTATGAAAAACTGATATTTGCAATGTTTCACAAATTTCAATCTAGGTTTATATAGGGGTCAAAATTCAAAAAAAATGTTTTCTAAGTCAAAAGATGGGTTTATAAACATATTAGACAATAGCTCGTCAGTGAGAAAACCGCCCTATATCACATTTAATTATACGACACTATATTCTATAATTTTGTGAATGTATTGTATTTAAAAATACAAAGTAATTCAAAAAATGAACATTGTTAACAAATATGGTACATAAAATCACTTCCTATGTATTTCTAATGGGAATTAACTTTATTATTTTAAATTATTTTCTCTTAGGCATTTATTTTTTAGTTGTGTTTTTTAGTTTATTTACTGTTTATTTATATTTATGTGGAAAAATTTTTTAATTATCTCAAAAATGTGAAGAAGATTTTAACATATTTTTACTAAGTACAACTCATTATTTAATCAACAATTCCCAAATAAAGAATCCAATAATATGTAGGTAATATTCTATGTTAACTTTTTGCCTGTACGTACATGTAGATTTCAGTCCGATTTAGAATTGTCTGACTTAAAAAAAATTTTGTGTGTGAATACATATTGGAGTTTGTCTGTTCTTTAATAATAGTATGAGTTACGCGAAAATCCGACTTATGTGGAATTGCCTGTATACATATACATATACATTTATGCAGTATCAAAATGTCTGTGCACCAGATATGTTACCATCTTATGAGATTAGAATTCATTGTGTACAACAATCATATTTTGCTTTAGATGCTGTCACAGCGCGATTTGGCTCTATAGTACTTGGGATACATCTAAGGTTCCAGTGAGTCTATCTCATTGGAAAACCAAATGGACAATAAATGGAATAAATATATTGACTGTCTTTTTTAAGTGTTCACTTAGAAGTTTTATTTGTAAATTTTGAAATTGTTTATTTTGATAAATAAATTTCTTTAAATTCTTTTAATTCCTTTAAGAAATTTCTTCAAATTCTTTATAAAACTTGGCAATTTCTTGCAAAGAAACGTAAAAAGTTTCTTAAGAGATCTTTAAAGAATTATAAGCTATATCTTTAAATTCTTCTATTTCTTAAAATAAATTTCTTTAATGTCCTCAAAACACTTGCCAATTTCTTGCAAAGAAATGTAAAAAGTTTCTTTAAGATGCTCAAAGGTATCAAAGAATTTTGAACTAGGGTGTGCGGATTTGCCCTACTCGTCGGTAATTGATTCCATTCCCGAGTATGACGAAAATTGGAGATGCAATTTTAAGGTAGATAAATCGATTGGAAATTAGTAAGAAGCTTGCTTAAATACACATGTTTTTATCAGATCTCAGAGCCTAAATCACGAATACTCAAAAGTGGGTCAATTATAATTGCGTGTCACATGGAACATTTATAATTGAACTTTGATTTCAATAGCTAGAAAATATAACCATAGCTTCCATGATAACTTTCTAATAAACTACATTCACATATGAAGTGTTCAAATTATTCCATTTGTTTTGAACTTATTTTGTATCATTCCCAAATATGATGATGGGTGGACATTTCCCGAGCCAGCAACTATAGGACAAAGACTCAATACGTCAATTTTGAAGTGATGATAAATGAGATATGAGATTTGCGTAAACGTCAGAGCATAGATCATCACACTGCTAATCTGAAAAATTGAATATTCCTTCTAAGCCATAAATTCATTTGAATCTATGTGAATTCTGAAAAAATGAATTAAAAATTTTGTACCTATTCTCTAGCTAGAACGAATTACAGTGATTTTTGTGAATAAGTCTATATGAATCGAAGTCTAAGGTACAAAAAATACAGTTGCAGCATTCACCAGTAACCATGATAATTATGCTCATCCAATGTATGAGGATAGAGAAAATCTCCATCATTTATATCATTAATTCTCTTGGGTCATCAGGCATCCCATATAGAGACCTGCGGGACCACACATTTTCGGTCCCGGTCTCGTACTGCTTTTAATTTTTCTTGTCCTGTGAGTGTATACCACATAATTTTTATATTCAATATGCGGCAATGAGATCAAAGGTGCTAATTCTGCCAGGTAAGAGTTTACTAAATAAGCTTGCAGCAGTGTTATCAAATGTGTTGGTTTTCAAAAATTAATCTTCGTAAAAAATGTGGCACAAGTATTATAAAAACAAAATTTTAGATGAATAATCCCGTCCCGTATTTGTTTTTTGGTACCACAAGCACTAATCTGATGTCCACAATAACATATTTAAATAAGTTAAAGCGACCTGAATTGATATTTTCCCAACAAAATACCGACATATGATTTAAGTAAGAAAATATTTGAATATTTAAAGAAAACAATATCGAAAATAAGTAACAAACGATAACTATTCGCCATGATTAGATTTCCTTTGCAATGTATATTTTTGTCAGCTAAAGGTAATTGCATTATGGGACCCACTCCTACGATACCATAAAATGTGATTTTAAGAGTACATGCAGTAAATATTTTTGTGTGTGTCAGGATATAAACATTCATGTTCAAAGCTAACAATAATTGCAAAAACCGATAATTTCATGCACAAATATGATATTCGTATCTGGTTTAATTACATACCTATGGCCTTGTTATCTGCCTGTAACTTATAAATTCAAGCTAACGACTGTACCTCAAATAATTTCACTGTTATTTAATGAAAATTTTGCGCAATCTGCGCTATCAAATGCAAATGGTTTGGGTGTTCTTATTACATACAAAAAAACATTGGCTCAAACCTTAATAAGGATAAGTGAAAAAAATTTTTATCAAGAATAGAAATTTTTAAAAATAAATAGTTAATTTTTTCGCGTACTTTCATAGATAACTATATATCATTTAGATGCGAAACGGTTAACAAGTTACCCTAATATATCATAATTGTTTGAAGGATAAATTTAAATAAGCGTGGAATAATATATATGTTAAGGCATCAAACATAATATTTCACAATCCTGAGTTAATAATTGCAATAAGTTTTGTAAAATCTAGTTTCAGTTTCAACTATTTCACATCGAGATAATGTGTAGTTTTATTTGCTACTCTATACACAGAAATTCATAATTTAGTACAAACGTTCAAGATTTGATTCAAACAACTTTCAAATTTAGTAATTGGCTTGGAGAAAACATTTTCTGTAAAAGCGGAAAATGGTCTTTTTTACAAAAAGGCCGCTTGGTTGATGAAGATTAACTAGTATTAAAATTATGTTGTTTCCAAAAATCGAAACTTTACACCTGCAATGAACGTTTTAAAAACAAATATTGACACAGTGATATGATAAAATAGAGTGATGAGTATTTGCAGTGAAGATCTCAATGTTCGGCTACTTCCTGAGCCTATAGATAATAGCTTTTTCAATACACAGAAATCGAAGATTTCTGCTATAATTTTGGCTGTACTTTCTGTTACATTGATTCTTACATTTTGTCTATACCAACTGAATTTGAAATCAGAAAATGAAAAGAACTTCCAGTCAATTGTTATGTCCACTGATAAGGAACTTTTGGATACAACTAACGTATTGACAGAAGTTCTGAATAACTCCATGTACTTTCAGGAAAAAATTAATGATAATTTTGCATCGCATAGCAATGAACTTGCTGAAGAATTACATGAGATGAGTGAAAAAATCAAGACAATCAAAGATAAAATGGAAGCAATAAAGAAATTTTTTAGCAGCTTAATCAATATTAAATGGGGCAAGAAAACATCAACCACTCTAAATTTGAAAGAGATGGATGTCTACGCAGCAAATTCTGTTTGCACATTGATAGGTAGTCAGCTACCAGTTTTCAAGAATTATGAGGAATTTACAGATCTTATGAATGCATGCAAAAGCTCTGTTTGTTGGATTGGGTTTTACAAATTAAAATTTCCCGATTTGTATGTTGACATAAAAGGCAACGAACACAACCTCTCTCAATATTTTACAGATCCTCAACCAACGAACCACTCATCTTATGACTGTGTGCATTTTTCGGCAAACGACGATTTTGTAACTTCAGAGTGTAAAAAGCCGGGGAACTTTCAATGTCAAAAACGAGAATAATCATAGTATTTTCCTATGCATATACATTGTTAAATTTTAGACAATAAATTTGAAAATTTGTTTAAACTCTTGAAATAATTTGCAAATATTTTTAATTTTGCAAGTTTGGTGCATCTTAAATTGACCACTTAAATTATATTTTGCATAACAGTTTCTCTACTACCTAAATTTTAAAAGTTGTTTTTCAAACCAACATTGTAGGCATAACTGATTAATAGTTTCAAATCTTCTTAAAAATAAAAAATATGCATCTCATAATGTGCAGAAGTATATTATGATAGAATACAGCATAACGTTTTTCAAAATATGCCATTCTTGTAAAATTTCTCTAGATATAAGCTATGCATAATTATTGTCCTTAAAAGTGTTATGTGACGTGGGTACAAATGTTCGTATCCCAACCCGCATCAGCAAAATCAGTGTCCAATCAAACAAATTTTTATAAGAAAGCTGTACTCAACCCACGCCCACGATCGCATGAACAAAAATCATACATGCACATGACCCACAAATTTAAAAAATAATAGTAGTTTTACTTAGAAAAAAGTAGTTTTCCCTATTGACAAAGTATTTTACACCACAAAACAGATCATCGTATATTATGGTTTATAAATCACACTTTATACTAAATAATTAGTATTATGGCATAGATTGATTACTTAAATCGGAAGGGCCAAAAACAAATTAGTGTAAAAATAATATGTTTTCTCATTTTATAAATGTTTTAATTTACATTAGTCAAAAACTCAATGTTTAGAGAAGTCTTAAAAAGATTAAAGCAAATTGAGATAAGGCAGAAGACGAATACGTTTCACCTCAGAAAAATCAGCAACTTTATCTTTAAAACTGAAGTTGTTGATAATAGCTTTACCATAACTCCAGCTAGTACAATGGAAGAGCTGAAGGAGGTGGAACTCAAATGCCAGCAAGAGGGAAATCAAGTAGTATTTTTTGTATAGTTAATCGAAAATCAGGTATTAAAAATCGGTCGCACTAGTTTGTATTATATTTCAAGTATTAATATACATGAGTTTGACTTTCCAAATTTCAAGATTGTTAGTTTAATTGATATTTAACTTTTTTAACTTTTTAGAAATTATATTTTTCAAAGTTGGGTAGTGGAATTTCAATTGCTCTAATCTCCAACATAATGAAAACGCTTCCTTCCCTAAGCTTAGCATGCACGTTAAGCTTCAAAAAAATTATAAGAGATGGTGGTGCTTCAAAGATTGGCATCGCAAATTTTCAACCCCTTCTTAAAGAAATTAAAGGTGCGTATATATTATTAAAATATATTGTATTCAAATTTATTTAGAATCAGTCAAGAAAAAGCTGCTAATTCCAAGGAAATTGATTCTGGAATAAAAATTGGCTAAAATACGCCCCGAAGAAGGTTCTTAGTCTTAATTAAATGAATGCAAAAATAGATATTAACAAGTATTGCAAGTATATGTTTCTAAATTTATATATATATATAT
>CABFPE010000135.1:1442789-1463719 GCA_900660155.1 Hofstenia miamia | reverse complement strand
ATATATATATATATATATGTAATGCGCTTCAATTCGAAAATTGTAAATATATATATATATATATATATATATATATATAGCGCTAGTGGCTTTAGTAATTTTGAAAGGAACATGTTAATGGCTATGTGAACTACTTATTATTGCTGAATGCTATTATTTTATTTAATAGTTTTTTTAAGAAATAAATATTACTTTCAAGAATAACAAGGAACTGTACTTAGTTTTTTCATTATTTTTTAGTATATTCAAAAGAATTTACAACTAATAAATGACAGAATAATTAAATCTCTCCATAGACTTCTCATTTAGAAGTCTATGATTTATCATATATTCTTAATGTATTTGCAAATAATAATTACTTTCATTTTGGAGAAACACCAGATGTATTGACACCAATTAAAATTATGTTGTTTTGATTAGCTCACATTAGGTACAGATGTTTACTTCTAATTTATATTGACAATCATTTGGGAGTAATGAGGCGACTCACGATTACGTTGGTTTTGTTTTTCTGCACCCTTATTGGTGAGAATTTCCTTGATGTTAATTTTTTAATTTGAAATTAATAAAAAAGCAACTCAATATAAGGGGACGTGCTTTTTATCCACATGAGTACTAAAGCCAAAAAGAGAGATTTATGTACTCAAAAACAATTACTAATTTACATATTGGCTTAATGGTTACCTCTAACGTTAAGCAAGAGCTAATTCAGTTATTTATATTTCACTTATATGTGTTGAAATTATTGATTAAAAAGCATTGTTAGAGTACACTTATATGTGTTGAAATTATTGATTAAAAAGCATTGTTAGAGTAAAGATTCGAAAATTTGGATGCTTTCAACATATATATATATATATATATATATATATATATATATATATATATATAAATTGACTACATTTTTGTTCGAAATTACTGATGTACACAAATATAAATTTAATATTATAATGCTTTGGTGCCTACTTAGTAATTGATATTTCCTTGTTTGCTTGATAGTTAAAGCTTCGCCTAATTTAGAATGTTATATTCTTAGTTGTATGTAAAAAATTTTTTCTTTAGGTTGCTGGTCATGCATAAAAATTTCTGATCTTAGATTTCCATAAATATTATATTTGATTCTTGTTACCAAATTTCGCTTTGTTTCCCTGACGTTTGATATTTCGCAATCACCACATTTATAAATGTAGACAACAGAGGAAACGAATTTTTTTGGAATATAATCTTTATTTTGGAATTTGCCTTTGTTTTTTAGATTTTGTCAATTTTAAATTTGTATTTATAATTTTTATTTTCTTGTTAAAACTTTGAATTTGGATATATATACAAAAGGAATCTTTAAATATATATTGATTTTTGTTTCATCAAGCTTTTTTTCTTATTTGCTTCATAGTTATTAATGAAAATAAAGTGTTTGAATGTTTTTTTGAATAATTTGTTTGGATAATCTTTATCCTTAAGTACAATGAAAACTTTGTTAATAGCATCTGTGAGGTGTTTGTCTTTTATATGTAACAAAAAGTTTCGTATTTCTTAGTAAAATTGTTTATATTCCTACTAGATGTAACCTAATTCAAAGTTTGAAGAAGAAAATACCAACTTTGAATATAAATTTAAAATGGGCAAAGATCGTTTCTATATTTTTATCTTATAAAACTAAAGATATGTTTCAAAATTAAGATCCTATTCCAAAGAACTTAGTTTTCTCTGTTGTCTACAACAATAAATGTGATGATTGCAAAAAATCATATGTCGGAGAAACAAGGTGGCATTTAGTAACAAAATTGAAGGAGCATATAAACTGACATCTAATGTCAGAAATATTTATGCATGAACACTAAGCTAAAAACAAAAATTTTACATACATCTAAGATCGCAACATTCTAAAACAGACTTAGCTTTAATCATCTAGCAAACAATAGATATCAATTATTAAATAAGCAGCAAATATATAAGATTTTGAAGTTAAATTTTTTGTAATACTACAAATAATGAGGTTTAATTAATTATTTAATGCAGTGAATCTTAAAACATATTTCAAATTTAACAGTTGAAAATTTAGTTATTGACGCCGGAATTTGTAAGTAATTTATTTTATTTTAATTCATAAACAACTTAATTAATAAGTAATATTAATTTAATTACATTTAATTCATCAACTGAACGAAACATTAATTTACAACATCATTTAAAATATTTCAATCAGAAGAATTTAAATGCTTACATTAATGAGAAGCAATTCACGATATTTTCACCATAGGAACTTAGATATATGTCAGACAAATTTGAAATAAACATAGACAAACACAATTGAACATTTTAAAACTGCAAATGCCTAGGAGGTGAATTTAATGAGGACTTAAATTATAAATAATTTATTTCAAACAAGCTCAGACAAACCAAAGAAGTCATCCAATACATTACGGAATTAAGAAAAATAACTCAAAGCCAAAATTTTTAAATAAATTAATTACCAGTCAACTGTCCTACTGCAGTGAACTTTTAAACTGAATAAACTAAATTTATGTTTGGAGTTAAAACACAACATTTAAGCAGCACAAAGCAAGCAATAGGACAAACATTAGTTTATTCCTACAAGATCATCCGACCTTTTTTATAAAATTACATGAACATGTGTTTCATCTAAACTGTCTAAATATTAGAATAGATTGTATTCAAAGATCTAAAACAATTTATTTCCATGTTAAAATTAAATTCAAAAAAGCACTGGAATGCGTTAGATGTAGATATCCAATATTTCAAAGCAGTACAATATTTAAAGAACAATTAAAACACCTAGCCATTAATCAAAAATAGGCACAAATAAAAAGAATCATGCATGGGAGAAATGTATATAAATTGATTTGAAAAGATGTGTATTAATTTTAGTTAAGATTAAATAGTATGCATTTATTTTAGCTTATTACATAGAGTATATATTTAATTAATTTGCTCTAAAAAGTGTATTCCTATTTGCTTATTATTAAACAGAATTTTTATTTTTTTAAATAATAAATTTATAGTACTTTGTTTCATTAAAAATAATAATATTTTCCTAAGACAGAATTTTAACAATTAAATCCTTAGTGAGTTATATTAGAAAAGGTAAGTATTGTTTGTAAAGGAGAAATGCATGCAAATGTTTCTGGTGTATTGAGTTGTTAACAATTTAATATTACACCTGGGAAAATTATAATATATGTTTAGGCGCAAAAAAACTGCTAGGTAAGAATTTTGTGTAAAGAAAAATACATGCAAATATTCTGGTGAATTGGGTTTATAATATGTACAATTTCAACCCTTTTTGAAATTGGGAGTTTTAATAAGCTATAAATGTTTTTGTGGAAAAGTAATATAAATGCTTATATCATCTAACTAAATTATCTAAGTCAAGATTGTATGAATACACAAATTGAATATACAGAATTCACAAAAAGAAGATTTTAAACCTTCATTATTCGTTTGTATTCAAATGATTTGCGAATCCTTGCTTATGTAACGAAATGTATTTTTAAAACTTGCTAATAAATTTTCTCTTATAGAGAACCTAAACCAAATTAAAATGATCAAATTATTTAAGCATTGCTAGAGCATATAGTTGTTAGATAATTTGATCATAAATGTAAAATAAACCTCTAGAATGAAATATAAATATGTAAAATAAAATAACATAGCTGGTAAGTGGGGAATTAATTAACTTAAGAAAAATCGAAAAAAGTGATATATATATATATATATATATATATATATATATATATATATATGCTTACATTTCACAATTTGAAGACTTAGCAAAGAATGTTTGCATACATATATAATATTTTGTTTAGGCAAAACGAACTGTAAGTACTTTCTGTATAAGAAACAGTGCATGCAACTGTCCTATTGTATAATCTTACTGTATTAGCTTTTAAAAAATTTTTGATAAAGTAATACAGAATTATTATTCAAGATTTTAGATATTAAATTATACAACATTGTATCTTACCCTATAAGAAATAAACAAGGCTTGAATATATTACAGTTATGCAGAGAAAATTTTTATCACTAAAAATCTGCTTTTTCTATTAAATTTATTTAATATTCTTGAAAAAATCTTACAATCATATATATTTAAACCTACATTAGCACTGAACTCTAATAAATCAATTTTACAGTGATATATGGATACAGAAAACCAAATTTTGATTGACTATAAAATGTACCAAATGGGTACTTAATATTACATAATTTTTAGTAAAATATAATAAAATCTTTTCTAAAATATGTGAAAAATCCAGAATTTGTCTAATGATTTTTTTTGAAAAATTTTAAATCCTTTTTTTTATTTTATTTACAATGAATTTGTAGTACACACTTTGTTAATGTTTCACTGTCTGCACTACTGAAATTCCAAAAAAACTTGATAAGAACTTTGATTTTTTAGCAAATTGAAATAACGAAAACATTAAAAATTTTCTCAACATTTAGAAGCAAACATTTTATACTCTTTTCCATCATATAAAAACTTAATTTTTTTTGCAGATAATTACAAGGTGAAAAAGTTATCAAAACTTCAGAAATATTTATTATATGGAAAATATACATCATATTTTAGCACGCAAGGAATGTGATAGAGATTGTCCAGTAAATAATGCAGGACATTGCATAAATGGAGAGGGAGCTACTCGAGGGAGTAGTGTGGCCTGCATTTGCCATTCAGGATTCAAAAAAAATAGGCACCGAAGATATGCATGCACAAGTAGGTACCTTATATCTATTTATTTGTCTATTATATATCTATCTATTTTAAGCCCCAAATATATACAAACGTAAAGAAACTTCAATTCACATTCATTATTTTTCGACATTGTATGACTCATTAAATACTTAATGCTCATGACATTGATTATTTGTCTTCAGTAGACCATTTATTGTAAAGATTACACAATATATAGAATAAACTTCAATAAACATTAAATACTGTAACAAAAAAGCTTATAAATGAAAGTTTTGTATGAATGTAGCGATGAACTTTGCAGAGAAACATTTGTATATTAATAAAAATGAATAAACGTGATAAACAATTTAACGCAAAATTTTATAAATGAAATTTATATACAGGCGAAAATTCCATCATTAATACAAAATGATGATGAAAAGCTACTTTTTTATTCTCTTAAGATAGTACATCAATTTCAAAAAGTTTTATTTCATTCAAGTGACGTCAGTTATTTTAAAAATAAATTGAAAAATTTGTAAAGACGCTCATGGTAACACTTTTATTAGATGTTTAAGAAAGCTATTGGCATATATGGATAAAAATTTTTTTTTGAATATATACAATCAATATAAGTTTTGTTAAATATAAAAAAATTTCTGGGTAATAAAAAGAATTTATGTAATTTAATACTACTGCTATTATTCAGTGTACATAAAAAGTTCATTAACAAAAAATATATGATTATTTTAATATACTAGTCCTTTCAATGGTCTGAAACTACAAACGTACACTTTAGTTATTTATAGTTTGGCTATTTAATCTATGAATATTCACATCTTTTAGCCACACCTCCTCATTATCCATGAATTAATTAGCACATGTCAATCATTTTTTAAACATGCATGCGAACGCTTTTTCCTGAAATTGCAAATCAATTTTCAGCAAAATTTTTTTTGTAACAGATTGCTTCGTAAAGCTGTGTATAGCATTGAAAGTGTTTCGTTTTTAGTTTAGAAATTTGAAGTTTCATTTTTTACTTTGCACATGTTAGGAATAATGTTCGAAACAATTTTTCTATTACTTTTTTAACGTTTATACAATACGTGTGTTATCTAATTTTCTCAGAATTCTGCATCTCATGTGCGTTTGAAAATTCATACAATTTCTTATTTCGAAAAGCAAGCAAAGATAATAATTTTTTACGTTAATACACTTTGTGTCAAGCCGAGGTATTTATTTGTTATGAGATATTGTTCTTTTAGTTGATATATCATAAACGTTTAATAATATTTGGGAAATCAAACAAATTTTTATTATGTAAATACTAATAAATATATCATTTTTTAATCACATTTTATCTGTGAAACAGTGCAAATCTTTGTTCAACTTTGATTGTAATTACCGTATGCAAGTAATATTGTGACAAAAAGCAAAAACAAATCACAAAAAATTTGTGTTTGCATAATGTTATTCGAACTAATTAAGGTAATTGATCAAAACAGTACCCATTCCTTCGAAATTAATTAAAGATAACTTTATAGGGTGTTCATGTTCACGCAATCTATCTAGAATAGTTCCCTACATTTTTCTGGCAAAACATTTATTATCGTAAGACATGCATTGTCGTAATGAAATCTATTCTAAAATGAACGATTGAGCAGATTAAAAATCACTAGTGCACGCTTGACAAAATTTTGATAAACTATTTAATTTGTAAATTATTTAGTTGTTAAACTAAATAATCAACAATGCGCGCTTAGCCTAAATTGAAATACCATAAAGTTTTGGCAAGATACCGGTATCCGGTTTGTCAAATACTGCGGTATGGGTTTCGGTATCGGTATAATGCCGGGTCCTAAGAAAGATTGAGTAGGGTGAACAGGAGTGGGATAGTCGCGGAGATAATCAAACCCAAATTCATGAGATAACTTCCAAGTTAGTAGTATATAAAATCGTTTGCCTGATGGGTGGCCAAGGCAAGAAAACAAAATACTGATTTATATAATCATGATATTTCAGCTTAAATGTAATGAGCACAAAGCTGCAGAAAGCTCTTTGAAGCCGATTGATAACATAATCAGCACAGCCATTGAACAAAGCCTTATATTGGTGGAGGCAATACGTGACAAGAGCGCGAATCTATGACGTTGTTGCAGAGTCAGAAGATAGATAGTCCTGCATTTTCATTGCATTTCAAAAACAAAGCAAACAGAATGAATTTAATAAAATTGTAAAACATGATACAAAAGTAAGAAAATGAATATATCCAGATCAGCTTACAAGCATTTATGAAGCTAGCATACATTTCAAACATATATTGATCTATTATCATGAAAAAAGTTTGGCGGAGCAGGTGAAAATCTGAGAAGGTATTTTTGGAGGCAAGGTGGTGTTCTAGACAGATTAGATTAAGCTCATTGAAGATTAGATATGATGACAGCAAAATGTCTCCATACAAACAAAAATATCTCTACAGACTTGGAACCGGTTCAACCCCACTGGCTGGTTGGCAGGCCGGTTAACATGTAGCGGTCGGGTCGGATTTTAAAATACTTCATAAAAATGAGAAAACAGAATTGCATATAATTTTTGTAGCATCACAATTGTTTATTGCCTTCATCTTATTTTTAGTAGTTAATCCTTCCATTGCATTGAATTTAAGTTTGATGTTTTAGATTTATGATATAGCTTAAGTAAAAAAGTGCTACTTTTCAAAATTTGACTATCAATAATTTTCATACTATACTTCAATTTAAATGCATGTTTGGCCGATTCTGAAGGATTTTGTCAAGAAAAAATCCCACAAATCTGAAAGAATTAAAGAGTTGCATCCTTGAATCGCAATACCAAGTAACTGAAGAAGTTAGAGTCCGTTTAATGGATTCAGTTTCAAGACGTGTCATGCTTTGCATGGCAAACTTTTCAAAAAACTTTTTCACCAGATTACAAGCTGCGACAATTATATTTTCAAATATATTTTATAAACCTCTATTTGTCTTTCGTTTGTTATCAAAAATGTGTTTTTTGACTTGAGCTATATATTATAATTTATTGTTCTGCAATTTCATTTTAGTATATATACAACAAGCCTAAGTAACAGATTACCCGTTATCTTCAAATACCGGCCTAAACTTTCAATTTGCTGGTCATCAACACATTATAACTGAAACTTGTACTCTTTTAAAAGAGGATGCTGTTGACGCCAAGTAGTCTTGAAAGAAGTGAGAAGTAAAAACTTATCTAGGCTTAACATGTACTAATAATTTGAATATTTGTTAAATTTGAATAAGACTTTATTCTTAACCTTTATCATTTTGTGTTCTCATTTCCTAACATTGAGAAAATATCCCGTGGAGTTCCAAACATAAAATTGTGGGAGACAGTTGAAACCGGTCAACATTCTGGAAAATTAGACTGGTTTTCAGGCCGGATACAGGAAAATTAGACTTGGTTTGGCTTGTTCAGTTGGGTCGTGACAAACCCTGACCAGTTCCAACTCTGTATATGTTTTCACAAATAACTAGCTAGTCGGTTGTGGGAAAATTTGATGTTGTGCCTAGCATTAGTTGTCATGTGAAAAAGTCTTTACATGAAACAAACTTCATTCATTCAAAGTAGCCTTAGATCCGAAATATTTAATTAATAATAAATCTCTACATTTTCAAATGATCTAACTTGACCCGATATCGAGAAAAAGACCTTCTACTACCGAACCCGAACCAGACAAAAAGTTGGCCCCACACATTTCCCCTCTAACATTATTTTTCATAGTAAGTGACTGCAAATGTTAGTAAACAATTGCTTAGGATTAATAAACAACAACTAATGAAACATCAGTGGGTAGTTTTAGCAAGGTGATGAGGTGAAACAAAAATAATAAATTTCATTTCGTCAGTATTTAGGTATAGAAGCATGTTATCCATAGATTGATCAAGAAAGCATTCAGCCTGCTTGGCTACTTCAGTAATTGTGTTCAAAGAAAAAGAGTAGTTTATCACTTGCAAAAAAGAGGATGGTCAACATTGCATCTTGCACAGATGTCAGCTATGAACATGTTATATGTAGTAAACAATATAGGGCCAAGGACGGAGCACTGAGTTACTTTAAAAGACAAGTACAATTTCCTTGAAAACTGACCACATACAAGAACATGCTGTGTGCGTCCAGAAAGATAGCTTCAGATTCAATTAATTACAACACTATGAAGACAAAAGACTCATGTACAGAAATGAGCACAGTGACCAAATGTGAAAAATGCTGCTGACGAGTCCAGAAGGATTAACATGCAGTAAAAGCCATTATCAATCGCCATATGTGTATTAATTCTAAAATGACTAAGTGTGTTTTTAAAGAAAAAATCCTTATTCAGAAGACTGAAACTTTGAAGAAACATTAAAAAATAACATTTTGAGACACATTTATGATCTTAGAAATAAGCTGAGATACTTGTGAGGGACAACATTCATTTTCAAAAATGAAGTAGGTAAATATCACATTAAGAAACTTTCTTTCTTTTAATTAGAGATTCAACTGCTTTTGCAGATAGCTATTGAGAAGGTGAAATGGAAACCGAAAAGATTCATGAAGAAGGTTTATATGACGTAGCCATATAATATTTAGTTTTGAACGCATTTGAAAAACCTTTCTGTAAAAAATTCATTGAACATATTAGGAAATTTATTCACTATGTTGTGAAACAATAGGATAGCATTAGAACATTCACCGAAATAATTCTTAGCAATATCATTTTGCCTTGCACAACTCATGCAATATAATTTATTCTTTTGCTTAAGAACCTCATGTCGAAGTAATTTATTTTCATATATGTTGCACTGCAAGCAAGAATTGAAGTGCCACTTTTCTAGTTTTCTGTGGTTTGCACTTAGCTCTCTATATTTACCATCATACAAAAGTGATAATAGTTTTGCGCAGAGTCAGTGTAACAACATCAGCTGCATAACGTGTTACCAAGTTGTAGTGAAACACAGATGCATCAAGATACTCCAGTGACAAAATATTATGAAATCATTTAAAAATCCATCAATCATTTTAATGTAATATTTTATATTTTTTCAGAACATAATTGGCAATTTCGAATTTTAACAGATCAGTTAGAAAGAAAAAAATGATTTTTGTTTTCTATTACCATTGTGCAAGAGTCTAATTATTTTATTTCCTTGATAACATTACATTAGATATCAATGAATGTACTCAAAATCCTCAACCATGTAGACATTTGCCGAATTCATATTGCAGGGATAAAACTCCATCCTATGAATGTTTATGCAAGAATGGCTTCAGAAAAATTCATTCTCAGTGTAAAGGTAAGATATTGTGCTTTTTGAAATCTCTCATAATATCATTAAAATATTGCAAAAGTTTTTTCAAATTGGAATTTTGAGCATTGGAATTTTAAGCATTAAAATTTCTGGATATTAATAATCTTCATCTTTTACCTCATCCAAGACATCATAAAAATTAGAATACTCATGAAACCATGATTTGAAAAATTAAGTAAATTTTTTTATTTCTCAAAATTTGATGAATTCTCAAATCTGTAGATGCTAGGTATCCATATTTGTGCATAATGATAGCTATGATGGATGGTGTACATTGTACATTCAACAGATGCTTTATATTAGTGATTGTATTGAATAAACCTAAAATTAGCTTAGAATGTTTAAAATACATTTTCATGCTTGAAACTATTCTTTTTGAAAATGTCAAACATTGAATATAGAAAAAATCTTGAAACAAGTAACTTACATGAAATATTGCATGCAAGATTCTAAAGAAGTACATCCAATAGAACGTATTCCTAAGTAGAAAATTTGTTTTATATAACACCCCAATTCAGCAGTTTTATACTAATGGTATAAAAATCAGGAGTTTTTCTGTAGATATTGATGAATGTGTTGATTATGCCTTTTTGCTAACATTTTGAATTAATATTTAATATTTTTAGATATTAATGAATGTGCTGAAAATCATCAAATATGCGCTCGAACTGCGAATAGTTATTGTAGAAACAAAGCTCCATTTTATGAATGCCTATGCTTGAATGGCTACAGAAAAATTCGTTCTCAGTGTAAAGGTAAGATATTGTTGTTTATTAAATCTCTCATAAGATAATATTACATTCATTTCATTCCAAATGGCATAATTTAAGCATTGGTCAGCAATGTGCTAATTTCATTTTAAATATTTTCTTCTATTTTTACCTCAACCAAGTTATTCACAATATCATAAAATGGCCTACTCATGAAGAGTAACGATTTGAAAATTAAATTATGTTTCTTTTTTGTTACTAACTTTTTTTATTACAGATTATTACAATCTACAGATGTTATGCTTCAATGATTTACATTGAACAGGTGTTATATTTAATTGATTTTATTTAACAAAGCGAAAATAGGCGGAATATGTCCAATAGATTTTCATGCTTTGAACAATATTTTGTAAATATCAAATATAGGATATAGCAACAATCCATAAATGAGGTATTTAGACAAACTTAGCATAAACATTTCTAAGGATGTAAGTAAGATATTCCTTTTTGCAAATTTGTTTACTTTTAATACTCCTATTTGGCATTTTTATGCTCATAAATATTGATAAATTTACTAAGGTGTTCAAAACATCAAAATTTTTTAATACTATTTGTTGCGTGTTTTTTCAGTAATAAATATACATCATATTGATTAAATTCACTATATTACACAGCTTACCATTGATTAGTGTTTACAATTTTTGGTTACCATTTCTTATATAAACTAGTCAATTCTATTTTATGGCTGTTCGTATCAAAATGTTCTTATGAAAAGCAAATTTAGAAACTGGTTTTTTCTTATATTGTTTGCAATTGTTGATAAAGAATAAATATTTCTTATAATATTGTAATTTTTTAGAGAAATATTGATTTCAATGTTTGCAATGATTTACAATGTTTGTTATTAGTTCAGACCTAATTATCACATTTCAACCCTAACTCATTGCCATTTATGCCTATAAGGTTTGACCAATCAATGTCTAGTAATTATATTTTTTCAGGTAGTAGTAACTTCTACAGTGTTCACAGCAATAATAAAAATGCAGAATACATTGAAATCAAGGTATGTGAAACATTTAATATTCTGTTTAGACATTAATGAATGTAAAGAGAATTCAAATAAGTGTGGACCTAATTCAGTTTGCATTAATAAGGCACCTTTCTTTCAATGTAAGCGCAAGACTGGTTTTCGCATGATTAAATCAAGATGTAGAGATTGTGATTTACTATTTATAGATAACAATAGCATGCTAGATAAATTGCTTTTATTATATCAATAGAGTTAAAGGTCTTTGTTAGTTTAATAAATGTAGCATATTTTTTTTGCAAAAATCACTGTAAAAAGCACCATCCCACATTAAAGATGCAATGGTATCATCTACAGTAAATATTATAGGTGTGGAAAATTTTCAAAATTCATGCCAATATTATTTAGAGAATATACACTGTAATCTCTTTAAAAGTGAGCTTTTAAATATTCGAATTCATCACTTATGATAGAGAATATTATGAATTAACAGTTATTTTCTCTTTAGATATTAATGAATGTGTTGAAAATCGTAAGATATGCTCTCATATTGCCAATAGTTATTGTCAAAATAAAGCTTCCTCTTACGACTGCCTATGTAATCAAGGCTACAGAAAACATTCTGGTAAATGCGAAGGTAAGATATTAAGGTTTCATAATATAATTGCCTAATTATTCCAATATTGCATCAGAAAGCTATTCTTGTTATTTTATGATACTGGCAACATCATTTTTCACGATTACTCAATTTTTTATAAATTTTGCGTATATATTAAACATTGTAGTAATTTATTTATATATTGATAAGACATAAATAGATTTTAATTTTTTTCTAATATTATGCAACATAGGGATTCTGCATTTCTTGCAAAGTAATTTCCTATTCAATGTGCCACTCTCATAGGTGATAGTGAATGAGAATTACCCAGGATAAATGTATTTATTCCATATATTTGTTGTACTGCTAACTTTCATTTCTTAAGTTTGAAAACTTGAAGCATTCCCAGGAAAAAGAGCTTTAATTTTCAAGTATCTTTGTTCAACTACAATTGATAAATAATTTATCACAAATAATGACTGCTTAATACACATTGTATACACTTTATAAAATTTTGTGCAGTTAACTGCATGTAGATTTGCTATTTATTAAAAAAACGTCAAACTTTATACCATATGAATCTTTAGGATTTTGAAATGATTTTGGATTTGGTAATTTATGTGTTATTTGAACGTTTGTTTAAGCGATGGCTTGTTTTATGAAATTATAATAATAATAACAATTAGCTAATCCATGATTAGTAATCAAATGTTTTCAGGTAGTAGTAACTTCCACCATACCCTTAGCTAATATGTTCACAGCAAAAAGTAAAAAGCAGAATCCATTGAAATCAAGGTTTGTGAAACATTTAATATTCTGTTTAGACATTAATGAATGTAAAGAGAATCCAAATAAGTGTGGACCTAATTCAATTTGCATCAATAAGGCACCTTTCTTTCAATGCAAGTGCAAGACTGGCTTTCGCATGATTAATTCAAAATGCACAGGTTGTGATTAATACCTATAGATAATAATGGCATTCTAGATAAATTATATTAAATATTAAATTAAATATTTTGAAGTAACATTTATTTTTTCTTTAGATATTAATGAATGTGTTGAAAATCGTAAAATATGCTCTCAGATTGCCAATAGTTATTGTCAAAATAAAGCTTCCTCTTACGAATGCCTATGTAATCAAGGCTACAGAAAACATTCTGGTAAATGCGAAGGTAAGATATTCTTAAAATTATTTTGAATGTTTCATAATATAATTGTCTAATTATTCGAATATTGCATCAAAAAGTTAACACTTGATATTTTATGATACTGAGATAATCATTTATCACGATTACTCAATTTTTTATGAATTTTGCGTACATATTAAACATTTTAGTAACTTATTTATATATTGACAAAACATAAATAGATTTAAATAATTTTTCTAATATTATGCAACATAGGGATTCTGATTTCATGTTTTAAGGTACTTCATAGTAGATAGTGAATGAGAATTCCCAGGATAAATGTATTTATTCCATATTTTTGATGTACTGCTAATTTTCATTTCTTAAATTTCAGTTAGTTTTTCTTTAGAAATTATGCATGTGCTAAAAACATCGAATTTTTGGCATACAGTTTGCTGCGTTTTTTCAGTAATGAATGTACATCTTATTGATTAAATCAACTATATTACACAGCTTAATCAATATTTACAATATTTGGTTACAATTTCTAATATAAACAAGTCAATTCTCTATTAAGACTGTTAGTATTATAATGTTCTCATGAAAAGCAAATATAAAACTTATTTTTTCTTATTGTTTACAATTGTTAATAAAGAATAAATGTTTCATATAATATTGTAAATTTTAATTTTTGCGATAATTTATAATTTTTATTATTAATTCACTTCAAATCCTTACACTTCAACCCTAGCACATTTCCATTTGTGCTCACAAAATTTTGGCTAATCCATGCTTAGTAATTATATGTTTTCAGGTAGGAGTAACGTCTACAGTAGCCTTAGCTAATATGTTCACAGCAAAAAGTAAAAAGCAGAATACATTGAAATCAAGGTTTGTGAAACATTTAATATTCTGTTTAGACATTAATGAATGCAAAGAGAATCCAAATAAGTGTGGACCTAATACAATTTGCATCAATAAAGCACCTTTCTTTCAATGCAAGTGCAAGACTGGCTTTCGCATGGTTATTTCAAAATGCACAGGTTGTGATTAATACCTATAGATAATAATAGCATTCTAGATAAATTATATTAAATATTATATTAAATATTTTGAAGTAACATTTATTTTTTCTTTAGATATTAATGAGTGTGTTGAAAATCATAAGATATGCTCTCATATTGCCAATAGTTATTGTCAAAATAAAGCTTCCTCTTACGACTGCCTATGTAATCAAGGCTACAGAAAACATTCTGGTAAATGCGAAGGTAAGATTATATATATATAATTTAGGTTTCATAATATAATTGCCTAATTATTCCAATATTGCATCAGAAAGCTATTCTTGTTATTTTATGATACTGGCAACATCATTTTTCACGATTACTCAATTTTTTATAAATTTTGCGTATATATTAAACATAGTAGTAATTTATTTATATATTGATAAGACATAAATAGATTTAAATAATTTTTCTAATATTATGCAACATAGGGATTCTGCATTTCATGTTTTAAGGTACTTCATAGTAGATAGTGAAAGAGAATTCCCAGGATAAATGTATTTATTCCATATTTTTGATGTACTGCTAATTTTCATTTCTTAAATTTCATTTTTTAATATTTTAAAACTTGAAGCATTCCCGGTAAGAAGAGCTTAAATTTTAAAGTATCTTTGTTTCAAATACAATTGATAAATAATTTATCACCAATAATGACTTCTTAATACATATTGTGAACTCTTTATTAAATGTTGTGCAGGGGATTAACTGCATATATATTGGCTATTTATTAAAAAAAATGTTAAATTTGAAAACATAAAAATGTTTAGGATTTTGAATTGTTTTTGTGTAGAGACGCAGATCCATTTAAATCCAGCTGTGCAATAGGATGGATTGTTTTAAGAAATTTTCACAATCAGATGTACCCTTATTTCTAGTCGATATACAGAAACGAGAAAAAATTATTTTAATTCTATATCCCATTGCATAATATTGCCCCATTAATTCAAATACAATTTTTACTCGTTATTCATAAAAGTCAATAATTATTATAATTAAATTGCAAGCATCTAATATATTGAGTACAATTGTGAAGAAGATCCAAAGTTGAATTATGCTAATCTATGTACTTATATCTTGCTCTCTGTACTATGACATTGTCGATATAGGCGTTCAGGGAATGAGGTGAGTACAAAATCCAATAGTACAAAGAGTGAGTTAAAAATTCACGAAAATTAAAAAAAAAATATTGCGAAGGAAGAGCACTACTCAAAGCATATAGAAAAATTACATTAAAAATTTTTCTTATTAACTGCAATTTTTCAAAGACTGTGAAACCCAATATGTATATCTCGCTCTCTGTACACCTCACGCTCTGTAGTAGTAATCTTAAACAGCAATAACCCTCAGTTTGCGATTTTCTGCATTTGGAATAGATGTCTAATTTCTTTTGTATGAAATTTAGTTTTATTAAATATGGCTTTGTCAATTGGAAATTTAATACTTAGCTCCAATTTGAAAAACACAGTTGATCTCATTTTATTAATCTATTAAAATAAATTTTTTATTACTAATCTAACAAAATTTGTCAACGGCAAATTTTTCCTATATATATATACGGGTTCTAGACACTATGGGATTTCTATCCAGTGCCCTTTTGGATTTAAAGCCAGAATAATTCATTTAATCCAAAGATTTTTACATTGCCGGGTCTAATTTTTTATGTACATGTATGAGTTTCATTTTTTCAAAAAAAATTTTTATACAGTATCCTGAGACCTCGACCATAGTATCTAGAGCCCATATATAAGTATATATGTTTTTTTATATCCAACGCCCCAATGTTTTTTTATACAAAGTCCATAGCCCCTATATATATATATATATATATATATATTTATTATATATATATATATATATATATATATTTATTTAATGGAAAATTTTTTTCTCTTGACAAATTTTGTTAGATTAATAATAAAGAGCCTAATTTTATCAATGGTTTACATTAGAAACTTTTTAAACAACTTTTTTGTAAAATATGAGATCAACTGTGTATTTAAAAATGGAGTTAAAAATTATATTTCCAATAGACATAGCCATATTCATAATATAGCTATATTTATAATATAACTGTCTATTTAAAAATAATACTACGTTTTATATCTCAAATTGGCATAGCTATATTTATAATATAATAGATTTTTTATATAAGAATGTGTTTTTCATTAGATATTGATGAATGTGCTGAAAATCGTCAAATATGCTCTCATACTGCTAACAGTTATTGTCAAAATAAAGCTTCCTCTTACGAATGCCTATGTAAGCAAGGTTACAGAAAACATTCTGGTAAATGTCAAGGTAAGCTATTCTGAATTTGATTTTTTAGAATTTGCAAAATTATATTCAGATATTTTTCCAAGCTTTCATTTGCATTTGTTGCTTAGACTTCTAATGAAACTGATTTCAGTTACAATATGGTTTCCATGGTGTCTATTTCAATTGGTTGCAATAGTGTTTCTATTTATTGCAATTAAAATATCATATTGAAATAAATTTCTCTAATGAATATGGAGATAAATGTGAATATTACCATTGGGAAGATAATTCTTACATACTTAATATTTAGTTACTTAGTTGAGAATACATTTATGCATACTTCTTAATTGTTTTGCATTTGTTTCATTATCACATTTACTCCAATATCAAAGAGTAATTTTACATTAATCTATGGCTTACTAATTAGCTATATTTATCGTATTGTCTCAACAAAGTTTATTGAAAAATATGTATTTGCAAATAAATTTATGGTTTGTAGCATAGAGTAAATTTTAAACAAAATGTGCAATTAAATATTAGAATGTAGTAGCAATTCAAACCTCTGCGTTTTTCATTTACTTTGCTCTCATTTCTTCAAAATGCTAGTCTTATGTACCAGTGATATTGTGCAATCACATTATTTCAGCAAGAATGCTTAATGACATCTCTTTGTGAAATGATTTAGGCTAGGCATATTTCCTTAAAGTATTTTTTCAATTCACATTCTGACATGTATAATAAATATACAATAAAGAAAGAGTTTAATAGTGAAACCTAGCATTGTACAATTTTAGATTCAAATCTTTAATATGTTTGCGGTAATTATTGTATTAGTATATATATATATATATATATATATATATATATATATACAAACATACATACATACATTTGTATATATAAATGTATAGAAATTACCAAAAGTAAGAACAAAATTTAATGTGCATAAACTAATCAATTATATTCAAATAAAGATTGAGCATGAAAAAGTAGACATGTTGCATAATCATAATTATGATTATTATGTTAATAATAGCCAGCGTATTTACTCAAATTGCAAAGGATTATTATTGCAAGAGTTGCTTTAATAAATTAATAAAATTGAAGTTAAGCATTTGTGAATATTAATGATAAATCCAGGATTTCTCATGAGGTTGTTTATTGTTATCTGCTTCAAATATAATAGAGAGTTTGTTGTTACAAAATTATTTACTAACATTTTTTATTGGAAAAATTAATGTTTACAATTTTTGTTACATACAGTTTGAAAATTTCAAATCAATTATATTTTATATTTCCTGTTTACTAATTTATTAAGCTACTTCTAAAACATTTTTGAAGTTGTGAAAGCAACTGTCCTTTTCCAAATTGTGCGTATTGTCATTGTTGGTTAGATGAATATGTTTGCATTATATGGAATGCTGAAATTTTAGTCGAATTTGTTAATATTCCAAATTACCATTCCTATATTTATGAAATACTGTTTCTAAATAAAATGAAGAAATTTACATTTAGATATCAATGAATGTGCTGAAAATCCTAAAATATGCTCTCATACTGCTAATAGCCAATGTAAAAACAAAGCTCCTTCTTATGAATGTCTGTGCATTCAAGGTTACAAAAAAAATTCTGGAAAATGTGAAGGTATGTTGTTCCCAATTTGATATTTTTAGAGACTTATAAAAAACTTGCTAATTCACTGCCATTAGCAATCCAAACAAGTTCATAGATTCCCTGTTATCTGAAGAGCAACAATTTAATATGGGAAATACCAAATTTAAAATCTTGAAATTTTCAGGTAACATAGGTGAAAAAGTTCAATGATTTGATTAGTGGTTCTTCTCCCTGAATCAGACCAATGCAACATTACACCCACCAGGGCACTGATCTGATCCAATTTTCTTTGTTCTGAACCACTCATGCATGTAACCATTTCCATGTAGATTAGATTATTGTCTGCTAATAGGAAATTATCATTGCCAATAGACTGCACCACTCATCCAAAACAAGTATAATATCTTATTTAGTAAGAATATATCTCAATTTATGTTCACGGAACACTCATACAATTTCTTTTTTCATACTTGCTAAGATGTTTACCTTAAATATTTGATGAATGATTTGAGTTGAAAGGCAATCCTGAAGATACAACACAAGAGACACTAAGTACAAAACAATAATTTCTAATTAAGTTAGCTGTTTACAAAACAACAAGAATCAGATGAATCAGAGAAGATGTTACCCACCATAACTGTTTATTTTTCAACTATTTTGAATATTTCAACATCCAATGTGAATATAGACTAAAAAATATTAGTCTTGTTACAAATTTGCTTTGGTATTGCTTAGTGTCTTACTTTCCCGAAATTGCGCGTTTATTGTTGGAATAAAGTGCGCGTTTTTATTTTAGCACACAATTAGAAAACAACGTCTTGTATATTTACACTTAGGGTAAGTCAGATTAAGCATTAATACTAAAAAATGCTCACCAATAAAGTGACTCATGAAAATCAATATTATCGTAGTACCTCTAATTAGTGTGTTTAAGTCTGTCAGTACAATTTAAGAGCAACCACCTGTACTTAAATTGGGTTAATCAAAGCTAGTCTAGACTATTTAGAATAGCCAACTATTTGAATACTCATAAATTTCATTCGTGATTTTTATTAATAAATCGAAATCCAAAATTTATGTAGCCATTGATATTGACTATTTAATATATACTTTTATTGCAAAAAGTTTCATCGTTCACATTCACTGGAAAATTGCAATTTAAAATTTAACAGACAATAAAGTAAATTATGAAGCTTTACTTAAATTATTTGTTTAAGCGAAATTCTATTATTTTTCATGACATTGTCTTTTATCTTGATTATTAAAAATAAATGAGCATAGCAAAGATCTTAGTTTACCTAACGAAGTTTTGGCAAAAAATTGCTTCATTTGCAAGAAATGATTTTCATAATTTGTTTAATTTACTATAGCCACTTCACCACTTACGAAATTGCAGCTTTTAAGTTGTAGAATTTGTACACGGTCTTAAAGAACTTATAGGGATTTTGAAATTTTTAATTCCAACTTCGAATTATCAATAGAAAAATTGAATGTCTGTATTTCAAAAACGTTTCACACTAACTCATAAATATCTATAAAGTCTTATACAATGATTGATTGCTGACTATAAGCGCTCTTGTTTAAATCGCATTGTTTTAATTTGTTATGCTATGCATTGAACTTGCAATTTTATTTATTGCACAACAGTATTTCTCTAATTAGGTATCTGCAATTAAAATCTGTTGCCAAATTTCGGCCAAATCACATTGTTTTTCTTACTAAAATGCGTGAAGATGATAAATATAATTATTTAAACAACAGTTTGTCCAAAACCTTGATTATGGGCAAAGGCTATGCTTCATGTATGCCTCGAAAACCTGCTCAATATTATACATCGAGTCTTAGAATATTTACATATTACAATTATGTCTTGCATTATTTTATACCATTTGAAATATACATATTGTTAATTTAGACGCATTATTATAAATAATGTATATTAAGTTGGTTAAAATTCAACATATAATGTTGAAAACAGAATCCTAGGATTTTATCGCAAAATTTTTGCAATAGTAAAACGTTAGTTGCTTTTTTTCCTGCAATGTTAAAGATCTTTGGGCTGGCACTGGCTTATCTTTTGGCATATGATTTAGAAACATGCAATAAGTGAAAAAACAGCAAAGAATTTTAAGTTGCTTACGAAATTTCCAATTTTGACTTATAATTGAAAAGTTTAAATTTTGACTAGTTAAGGGTAAGTACAAAAATCCCTTGAACAGAGAGTTAGTTATATATCCCAAAAGACTAAAAAAACCAACAAAAATGTCATTGCTACATATATTTTAACAATTTTTAACAAAATTGCTTTTTTAAAAAATATATGGCCCAATGTTTTTATATCCTGCTCTCAGTAGACAGCGGTCTCGATACAATTTAGTAACCACTAGATTACTTTATATATATTTGCATAAAATTTAACAATTAAAGCGGTCTAATTTGATATTGTAAAATAATAATGCTTTCATGTCTTATATATATATATATATATATAAA
>CABFPE010000135.1:1415835-1426417 GCA_900660155.1 Hofstenia miamia | reverse complement strand
ATATATATATATATATATATATATATAATTCCTTTTTGGAAACCTAGATCCAAATTGTTTTTCCGAGTACTTGAAAAATATCAATGGTGACATGCCACAATATTCAAACATTAACAGATATTTTTTTCTTCAAATTTTCACTGTCCATCATCATTTGAAAAACTTCAAATGCAATAAGCATTTGGAGAGACACGCCTGTGACACTGAAGCTACTTAAGACAATATTGAACTACATTCATTTCTCATTCAAATTCATGAAAGTGATGGTTAAGCTGTGTTTATGGAATAAAATCTTTATAATTTGCACATAAATAAGAAACATAATTTATGCTTACTAATTAAACATTAAAGAATAATAATTTATAAAAATCAGTAAAAACATTTGTATGATATGCTGGTGTAACTAGTGCTTGATAACATTTTGCTAGCACAGTTTCCGCCCAACAGCGAAACCTTTCTTGTTGCATTAGATAGAGATTCACAGTTTCGAACAAATATTCTTTAAACATGGACATCGATTTTCACTATTGATTTCAAATTCATTCAGTACTGCAATATGATTAGAAAGTTGATGTTTCAGCATTGCGTCGACTAGCTTTTCCGATTTCTTTGTTTCTGGCGATTGGAACTCATCACTAAGAAGTAAGAGAAAAGTTAATTTAAAAATATGCTCTACAAAATTAAATTAATCAAACTTTCATATAAAACGCCATTATAAAAATATAAAAACCAAATTCGAATTAAAAAATAAAGCTGAAATTTCAACAACTTAATTAGTATAAAAAACATTTCTACGTAATATACTTGATATTTTGAATAGTTTACTGAAAAGTCAGCTAATGCTAATGTGGGCTAGAAAATAATAACTTTGTACTATTGGTATTTTTAGATTTTCAATTATTGAGAAATTTAAATATATGTTTATGTTGTGCTTCTAAAGTATATTCACATCTGTATCAACAAAAACAATTAATCCATTAAAGCACTAAATTAAGTAAAGCATCAAAAATTAACATGTTCATATATTATTTAAGTAGAAATATAAATGATAGTTGTACGGACAGTATTTGTTTTGTATGAATTACGTTGATTTATAATTTAGTGATTAAAAACTATCGCATTTTTAGTTTATAATTTGTCTCATTTAAGCTTCCTAAAATGTTTTAAGCAATTTTCCAAATGGAGTCTGGTCATAATTTTCAATAAATATTTCAATTTAAGCACAAAATTTTATATTTTGAACCAAAATATTTGCTTACAATATATTGTAACTATGCAATTTCTATGAACAGCATCTAAATCGAAAATCAATTTATTGATATGAGATCGTTAGGATATCACACATTATATAAATTAAGACATAAATTGCTTGAATATCACAGTGATATAGATTATGGATAATGCCTTAAATTAACTAAATTCTTTAATGTTGATATCGCTGTGATGTTTTTGGTTTATTAGGAATTTTTTTAATGTCAACAAATTTTGCTATTAGGGTAAATCTTCTTTGAATCCGCGACTGTATACATATATTGTAACTTTAAAATTCATATTGTAAAATGTAAGTTCATAATTAATCGAGTTTTTCATTGACAAACAAAATTTGTTTGTAAACATTATTTAATATTTTGAAGAATTAAACTGTCATTGATAATAATTACTGTTACAAATGAATATTAAATTTCTGCCTCAGACCTTAATGCATGTTGATTTCATGAAAATGAATGACCTCTGTGCTGCTAATTGCAATTGGTTTTTGAAAAGATGGAAATCATGTTGCTTTGATTAGCACGTATTTAGTACAGATGTTTACTTTTAAATTGTACTGACAGATTTTATTCAGTAATGAGAGGTACTACGATAATATTGATTTTCATCAGTCACTTTATTGGTGAGCATTTTTTAGTATTAGTACCTTAATCTGATTTAAACTAATAGTAAAATATACAAGACGTTGTTTTCTAAAGTAGCGCTTAGACCTACAACTTTGTCTACAACTTTTTGGAAATTAAAAAATTCTGGACAAAATTTTATCACATTCAGACCTACTAATTTGTTTACAACTTTTGTATAAATTCAATAAAAATTTTTCAAAAACAATATATTCTAACTCTAAATAAGGGTCAAAAGGATGATTTCTAATATTTACCAACAATACAGTATAACTAATGCTAAGGGTTGATAATAAATTTTCACCTGCAAATGTTTATTAATCATCAGCTTTTTCCGGATTTAATTTATCTTCTATGTTGATAAAAGCAATCATTGCTGTACTCTTGTATGTTATTAATGTCAGGTAACACTCAATGCTTGCATTTCATAAACAATATTTTTTAATATGCTCTATCAATAACGTTACTTTATTTATTGACAGAATACATATGCTTATTGAAAAGTACATTTTCGAAATACATTTTATCTGAAGTTTTATAGTTAGTAAAAATCCTGTTTTTCAACAATTAACTGTAATTGAAATTTTTTGAGGGTACCCAATTCAGAATAAAATGCTAAGAGCATAATTTTGTACTAGAGAGCTCATAAAAAACAATGGAATTTTCCAATTTTAAAATTCATCACTATATACGGACTTCATTACCTTCTACTGACACTAAAAATGGAAACATAGAATTCGTGCAATTTTTCAAGTCTCAGCACAATTTTTTCAAATTTCAAATTACGCTTTAATAATTGCATGCGGTGTTTTTAGAAGACTTTGGCATTACGCAAAATAGACCAATGGTATAAGATTAAGTAAATTACAAAGTTTTCACCTAATGCTGTGAATGTGTTCTTAGTCTCAATTCCAATAAACATGCATATTATTAAATGTGTTGATAAAATTAAAGAAAATCAACCAATTCAAAAATGTAAAATAAATTCTAAAATTAAAAAAATTGGGCAGTATTTGATACAACACACAAATATGTTTTTTGATTTTTGGAGTAGGTGTAGGGTGTTGAATTTGAGTAAAAAAATTTGACCAATCCTATTGAATATCTTCAAACGGGGTAAGTACGAACAGTGTGGAGAATTTGAAATGGTAGACAATGTGAAAAATTTTTTTTTTAAATACTACTCATGCTATGCTTAATATATTACATTGTTTTTTTTGCGTATAAATTAATCACTATAAGTTTATGTGCCACGGGGTAGTCATGGCTATGGTAATCAAATTTCATTAGTATTTTGTAAAGTAATAAGCTTATAATTGCATATTTAAATTAAAATGCTCCACAGAAATCCCATGTGTTCCTATTCACGCCTATCCAAAATGGTGAATTGAAATACTTTGGAAAATTAAAACAATTCTTCAAAACTAAGTACTTTCTTTTTTTATTGAAATGAAATTTCAGGATTCATAGGACACATTATAGTGTAAATGTTCAATGAATTACATTTACAAATACCAGATCTTGAAAAAAACTTAAAATACTGTTCATTTCAAACTTCACTTGGTATGATCATCATTATATATTAGGCATGGTTATCTAATTAACATAACTAGGTGTATTTCAGTCTTACCTCAAACATATTTTCACTCTTGATAATGTAATATTTATAAGCTTTTATGTCAATTATGTGCCATTCTCTTTAAAGAATGGGTCTTGAGCCATGGCCAGTTGGTCCATACATTAATACAGCGCTGGGCATTCCGCAACGCTTAGTAGTGGGTCTACTTTAAGATGTATTGAAGACATACAGTAAGACATCTCACAGCGTGTTATACTAATATAAGTCAGACGTAATACGCTTTATTGTATGTTAAGAAAACGTTCAATCTTTTACCATAGCCGTACACTACCGTAAATAAACCCCAATTCATTAGCAAAAATTACAACTAAAAGAATACATTTTGATTTATTTATGATATGCATTCGAGTGTTATTGTGCAATTTAATCAAAAAAAATTAAATACATACAATAATAATGTGATACATCATTTGATTTTGATAACTTCGAAGATTTCAATGTTAAGAAGAACATTGTTTACTAAAAAGAGCATCCTCCTCAGAGTTAAGAACAAAGCAAATATATTTGAAATAGCAAATGTCTTGGTAATTAATTACAATCACATTTCCAATTTAGTAAACAAAGTCAATATTTGACAATAGGTTGGCGCAAAAATCGAATCATTTACATTTTGAAAATTTGTTTACCCAAAGGCAGCAACAAAGAAAAACCTGTTGTAATTAATTCCTTTCTAATTATAAATTTAAATATACTTTACTTTACTTAAGAGCTTGTGCACTGCCAGTAAGTAAATTTTTTTTACTATACTTTACTTTACTTACCGGAAGTGTACAACTAGCCTTAAATGGAAATCCAGTGTTTTAATGTTAAAGCACAAATTGTTTCGCTCATGTTCCTTTACAATTTCCTCAAAGCTCTTTTAAAGAAAATTTGGGAATAATAAAAATTATGTAAGTGTTCTATTTTGTTATGGTGAATTTTGCCAAAAATAAATAAAATCAATGATATTACAGAATATTAAAATAAGTATTTTTTAAAAGAAAATTTGATTTATACAAAAACATTTCTTATTACTGTATTGCCTTCATCTAATAAAACGATCTAAGATTCATGACAGTAACAACTCAACTCTTCAAATAAAGAAACTATTGAATGTTCGGTGAAATATATGTATAAGTTGTCAGAGTTTGATGAACAAACTATTAATTTATTTTCATTACATCTTGCTTCAAGTAATACTTAAATTATATTTCTTGGAATGCCTTATAGCTATATAATTATACTGTTGTTTTCAATAGAAGCAGATAATTTTCCAATTATAACTTGAGTGCTGTTGACTCACTTAGTTTTAGATGCTATTCTACACAAATCTTGGGAGATGTTATTTACAGATTTTACATTCTGAATAAGCTCTCAATTTAGGGCAATGGCTAGATTCATTTATTTACTTTATAACTACTAAACAAATCTTTAAGTTGTTTTTAAAAGTCAGTGTAGGTAGGAATAGATTAAAATTTTGCATTTGGAATGTAAAGTCCTAAAAATTACATATATCTTTAAAAACTAGGATGTATGAAACAACTTTTTATTTCAATATATACTCCTATAAAAACGCACTGCGAATCTTAAGTATGGATTGCACATGTTGTTCTGAGTTTGTTTATTTCTAAAAGTAAAACTCAAGCATTGATATCACATACGAGCAATTTAGGAAATGTAGGCCAATTTTTAAAAAAAATTTAATTGAATTATATACTGGTTGCTCAATGCGATATTGGTTTGTAACAGGTTTAGTAATTTGCCTTAATAAGCTATTTGATGCATGAATTATTAGATGTATATTTCCATAATTAACAAATGAAAATTTAGGTAGTGCATGGTTTTTTGTGCCTAAATTTATACCAAGCTGTGAGTATTTTAATGAATTTCAATTTTTTAGCATTTTTTTGTAATGATTACATTTATTTTATATATATATATATATATATCATGGACTTTTAAACCAATCACGACGCTTCAAATATATTTGCTAATTTTAATTGAAGGGATAATGTTTATTATAGGTTATCCTTTATAATTTTAAATTTGTATTTAGACATTCAAAAACAGCATAGCTAGCTATGATTTAATTAGAATTACTTGAGAATCACTTTAGTAAAATATGGCTTTGAAGTTCTCTCAAAAATAAAATAAAAAAATGGTGAAAACTTGCTGATTTAGAGGTAATAAAGGAATATTTAAACTTGGTGTGAAATATTAGAGATAAAAGCAATAAAAAACTGATAGTCTATCTATAGGAAATATTTAAAATCACTATAATTATCATCAACAATATTTTGCTAATTTTTTTAGAAGACTCTGGCCTTTTTCGTCAACAGATTTACACAAAGCCTTGAGGAGAACGTTAACAAGTCTAGTTGAAAATGATTGAGTTGACTCAAACAGAAAATAATTAT
This sequence comes from Hofstenia miamia, assembly GCA_900660155.1. Taxonomy (NCBI): domain Eukaryota; kingdom Metazoa; phylum Xenacoelomorpha; order Acoela; family Hofsteniidae; genus Hofstenia; species Hofstenia miamia. Next base: position 1,420,490 of record CABFPE010000135.1, on the reverse strand, counting down.
AAGCGACATGATGTATTGCTAGTTTGAGACAGAAATCGCTGAAAATAAAAGAAAATCAATAAAAAATTTTGATTAGGAATAGAAAGTTTCCCCCTATTTATAGCATCCAAAAACGAATCGGGAGGACCTTCAATTTGGCTGCCAGTGTTTAGCTCCGGATGTTTAAATACAAGATAACCAGGAAAATAAAATGCCGTATTAATTTCAATATCATCAAAAATAATATCTGCTAGTTCATCAATAATACAACAATCGTCATCATGTATAGACTCCAAATGACCAAAAGAGCAAGAATTGTGACCCTTAGCCAGCCCATTATCATTTAGAATTGGCAAAATTTGATTAAAGGTTGTGGATTTGAAAGCAAATACGACATATTCAACAGCCATATAGTGGTTACCTCAATTAAGTTGTCTAAAATGACTGAATTTTCGTTCTAATTGATCACTTTGAAATTTTGCAAGTATGACATAAGAGGTGATAATTTACGTATGGCAGTGGAATTCTTTTCAAGATAATAAAGATTTACAAGGATCTGCCAAGATGCAACAACATTTTTAATTTGTGGAGCATAAGAACTAGTTAGAGAAAGACGACATTGATCCAACAAAAAAGAAATTGAACTTTGGTGTTTTGCTTGTGACTTTAATGATGTTGAAATCAGTTCCTGATTAGCAACAAGTATATCCAATTTTATGGAATACATGGAATGATAAGTTTTGAAATAATGTTAAAGTTCTTCAAATTGACTCCACCATGATACCACTTTGTTATGTGACAGATGAGTAGGTTGTTCAATGCTAGTTTGCCCATGAACAGAAACATTGTAAGTTATACAATCACCAACATTAAAAGAAATATAAACGCAAAGTTGTCTTGATTCACCATTTCCGCATAATAATCCTAGAGATACAATATCATTGGAATCAGAATCAGTTAAATAATAATAGTTATTTAAGTGATGTGATATGTCCTCAACAAATTTTTCCTTGGAAACTTTATCATTAAGCATAAACGCATTGTTTTCGTCACTATTGAATAGACGACGTTTAGAAAGTTTATTAATGACTTCTGATTTTCTTTTTTGAGATCTAATTTGTTTTCGACAAGATTCAGGTACATCAAATTCAGTAGGAGGCATAGCAGGGATTTGGTGATATATCGGAATAGCCTACTCCGATTTTTTCAACTTTTTTTACGTCACTAGATGCAGTTTTTTATGCTGATTTCAAATCTGAAAAATTTTTTTTCCGAACCGTTCCTTATTTCAAAAGTTATTTAACTTTTAAATATAGCCTGTCCCTTAATGTTTCTATAGTGATTAATAAAAGATGGCGGCGTTAAATATGAAAATTCATTTGAAATCGTGGTTGTGTAATGCATTGCAAACAGGAATGTTAAATGATTGATAGCAATAATAAAAAATTTTGAAATAACACCTTTTTAATTCAATAATTTTATATATGAATTAATTGTTTTGATTAAATGGGTGGCTCTGAAAAGAGCCGATTAAAAGGAGGATAGCTCTGAAAAGAGCTGATTGAAATGCAGCATTACAATGGATAAACCAAGCTGGTATGCTGAAGGAAGTAAGGAAGTTGGCCAAGGCATCCATTCCATGCAATGCAAATAGTTCTCGCAACATGAACTCCTCCAGATGTGATGCCATCATATGCGAACGAGTTCCATTCATCGCCTTCATCCTCTTCTTTGCACGAGACCACAGGATTCAATATGATTGGTAGTGACATTGGTGACGGGATAAACAAAATTCCGAGAATGATTTACGGTGCTGAGCTTGTAGACGCGGGGAAATGGTGGATGACCAGCAATGTAGTTGTAAGCAGGCCATTCGTCACTTCAAATGTGTGTACCAGGAAGATCTTCTCCCGAATAATGGGAATGAGAGTTTAACAAAGCAAAGAAATGAACGACGATCGTGACAGTCATAGATACAAAATACCTATCTCTCTAATCGTGCAACGACGTTCTCATCAATCTGAATGACGTGATCGATACCAACATACGTCTGTGGACAAATGTCTCCACGGTGTAATGCCATAGAGCAAACATCTCGGAAGTAGCAATCTACAGCAGTGTTGGGCCTTGTACCCAAAATATCTGCAGTTCTGGTGACGGGAACTTCCAGAATGAAGTACCAAATGATGGCCAAAAGTACACGGAGCTCCTGCTTTGACCTTGAAAACAAAGTCCCAACACGCAAAGAGCAAGTTCTCTTACATCGAGGACACCGCAAAACGTATCCATCCATTTCACGAGCTGAATTCACAAGAGTCATCCACCTCCGGCAAACCCTACAGCGATGACGAGAACAAAAGAATTTCTCGCTTACAAAAAGCATCTGCAGCATCATTGCAGCTCAAAAGGTTTACTAACCTCCAGTGAGACATAACAGTAAATGATAATTTTTTAAGGCAAACATCTGGAACTGCGCAAATTATTTGGAAGCAGCTAATCAGAATCGTTGCATTGAGCAACTGTTTGCAAACATCTAATCAGAATCGTTGCATTGGAGCAACTGTTTGCCAACAACTAATCAGAATCGTTGCATTGAGCAACTGTTTGCAAACACCTAATCAGAATCGTTGCATTGAGCAACTGTTTGCAAACAACTAATCAGATTCTTTGAATTTGAATAAGGAGGATCTAATCAGAATCGTTGCATTGAGCAACTGTTTGCCAACAACTAATCAGAGTCGTTGTATTTGAATTTTAACGCTGCCATCTTTTATTAATCACTATAGAAACATTAAGGAACAGGCTAAATTTGGGTGAACGGAATAATTGCGCATAGCCATATTTTTTCACATTATAGTTCGATCGACATTTAAAAACTGAACAAGTATTAACCATTGCTTCACAATATAAAATTGCACAGAGAATACAATACCATGCAGCGGAGAAACAAGCAATAATAAATGTGTGGTATCATACAACTAGCTTGCAAATGCGCCCACTAGCGATAGAAAAGGGTAATGCGCGATAATTTTATCCCTTCAATTAAAATTAATAATTAAATTTGAAGCGTCCTGATTAGTTTAGAAGTCCATGATATATATATATATATATATATATATATATAAAACATGCATATATATTTCTATAGAAATTGGCGTTTATCAGACAAAGCGCCCTTTTTGAGCATTTAATTTTTTCAATTTTGTTCAGAAAATCCTGAATTGAGGATAAATCGGTGCTTATATAAAAAAAATAAATATTGGGTGAATGAATAAGAGCTTTGAAAAATTTCAACAGATCTTAGAGTAACTTACATAAAATTTGCAAAAAAAATTATTTATGGCGCATTGACTTTTTAAAGTTTTTTTTGGTGCACAAAAAGAGAATATTGATAACACTTAGGAATTTGAATTTTTTATTTAATTTCATCTTGTCGCCATCTGAAAATAAAAAAAAGTTTATTTGATTTTATTGCAATGCCGTAAGTAAAGCAAATGTTTGTATCGTGAAAATAAAATTTATTTTACAACTATATTTAAATACAATGGAAAAAACTAGACTTTTTTGTTGGCATCTTTGTTTGGGAACATATCTTGGGTCTTTAACTATGTTAATATTTGTTTTTCAATGAGTTTTGCGAATTGACAAAAAATTCGATTTAAGGTTCTTAATGTTTGAATCAATGAATGGTAGTGTCGAATAAACAGGCTTCATTCTTTTGCTTCTTGATGGTGGTTTCAACTGGTTGAGATGATTGCTTGTCAATGTAATTTTTATTAACTTTATGACAGCAACCATTTTTCTCCCCCATATTTCACATATAGTTATTTAATAAACTAGACTTTCGTAATCTGAAAAGATTTTTATTATTTGGATATTTATCTAGGATCAAAATAAGAATATCCTGAGGTGCATAAAATGACTTCAGAACATAGCTTGCCATGATTTTTTAATTATATATATATATATATATATATATATATATATATTTGAAAGTAATTCTTCTGAGAATTTTCATATTTGAAATTTAAACAAAATTTAAATCATATATATTAGACCGGTTTCGATAGATAGTCTATCTTCGTCAGTAAAATGATGGTAATGTTTTAAAAAGCTAAGTTTAATGTTAAGATGCATTATATTAGAATAACTTGGAGATTTTAAGTTCTTTCTGTCGATTTAATGAGCTTACTTTTATCTGTTGTTGCATTGATGGTAATTGCTTCTCCTATTTTCGTAAATTTTGTTTTCATTATAATTTTAAATGTTTCTTTTTTCTTTTGATGTTGATGGCAGAATATTTCTGATCTTAGGTGGCCTCTCATATGTTCTACGATTCTGACTTCCATAGGTCTTTTGGTCTCACCTAAGTATGAGTCATCACACTAATCACATTGATATTTGTATACAACTGATGATTCCAAAGATAATGGAATTACGTCTTTATTTTATAAAATTTTATAAAAAGACGTTAGTGTTGGCATAACCTTTATATTAAATGCTCTCAATTTTGCGTTTAGGTGTTTAATTTTTTTAAGGTACATAAAATTTTTTCAATGTATGGCAAGTTCCAATAGATGTTTTCTGGTAGTGAATTTTTCAATTTCTTTTGTTTATTAGATATTTTTTTAATTTCTTTGTTTAAAAGTATATATATATATATATATATATATATA
>CABFPE010000135.1:1360237-1384814 GCA_900660155.1 Hofstenia miamia | reverse complement strand
ATATATATATATATATATATATATATGATTTAACTAATTCAAAAATCAGTATGAAATTCAGCTTCAGTTACAGAAAAATGTATGGTAGTTGTATGATATTCTCGGAATTTTATATTATTTTGTTTAGTTGATGTTGATCGTAAGTATATTTCTTAAAATATAGCATGCCTACAAATATTATGGGTGAAGGGGTTGCTTCTATTTCGCGCCTTTGAAAATATTAGTTCATTGTATAGCATTTTCTATTTTCTTGCATTATGTCGTATAAATTATTGATATTATTTGTCAAAACACAGACAAGCTTAAATATTATCACTTTACAATTTCATACATGTATATTGAAAAACCAATATTTTACAATTATACAAGCCTTAGCAATGTCACATCATAATTTAAAGAAATATACCATTTTATATAAATAGAAATTATTTTATCGTAGTAAATATGAATATTTTATGTTAAATATTTTGAGATATTTTTCTCGGAAATACATATAGAATTTTCAATACACATCCTTTAGATATTACTACATTTCTGCAATTCAACTGGTTAATATATTATTGTTTAGTGAGAACAGAGTGTAAGTATCTATTTTATAGGAACAATGCATGCAAAAATTACTATTGAAGTGGGTTTTTAATATTTTAGTACATCTTAGTTTTTCGAAATTTAGGCATTGTATAATGTTTGGAATTCCTACAAATAACAAATTTTTAGACATTAGAATCCACATTTAAGAAAAAACTATTATTTTAACTATTAATAATTCAAAATTTATCAATAAGCGCCAATATCAGATATTTTTAGCAAAAAAGTTGATTGAATATTTCGTAACAAAGTTTTTTAACATAAAATCAAATTCAGCACTATAATATAATGGAATCTACTGAATAATTTATTATTTTAACGTTCCTAGTAATTTTGATGAACTACTAATTATTAAAGTCAGTATTTTTTGTATACATCAGTAGTTAACAAGAAAAATGAAAATAACCACGTATTAAATTACAAGAATTCATTCTAAAATATTTATCATCATTTAAACTTACTAGTTAAATTCTTTTGGAAAGGTGGCTATTTTTAATATATTTGATATTTGAAACTAATTCAGACTTTCCAAACACTTCCAATTCTTTTCATAATTATTTTTATCATGGTTTTACTTCTTGTATAACAATATTAGAGGAACTTGAATTGAAATTCACAATTTCAGTTTAAAAGATGTGCTTTTCAACATTGCATTTTCAATAGCAACAAAAACCTATGCAATTTTGAGACATATTTATTTAGGTTTTAATTTTTTTTGCAAATTTATAATTGGAATGCAGAAATCTGAAATGTATTGTTTCCAAATTTTCAGAAATCTAATTCATGTGTAAATTTTTATTCTATTTTAGCGCGTATTCAGTGTGACAAAAGTTGTCATTTTGGAAAGTGCAAAAATGGAGACAGCATTACTAACCGGAAAGATGCGGTGGATTGCATTTGCTTCAATGGATATATGAAAGACTTAAGTAAAAAATATGAATGCAAGAGTAAGTTACCAAAATATATATCTATGCTTATATTTTTTTTGCCTAAAAATAACTGAGCAAAAAAAATCTTTTGAGTTTTAGATCCCCCCTTAAAAGCAATGTAACTTTGCACTAATACTACTATAGTTAGAGGAATCCTCTTTTACCAACTACGAAATTTATTTAATTTTTGAGTTTTTACTCCTTAAGGCTAGAATCAAGAAATTATCATTGATAGAATGTCTAAGAGATTTTAATAAGTCTGCATCTTTGATGACGTTGCAATAGCATTCAGAAAGCTTTATGGCCATTTTTTCCAGAGGATTAATTTTAAATGTATTTTTTTGTATTGAGCTATGGATTGTATTTTTCATACATTGATAGATTCTTGATGAAATCAAAAAATGAATGATGGCAAATGCACAGCAATAATTAAGTATTTCGAAACCATCTCTCCTAATTATATAAATATATTAACCATAAATGTGTGCAGATGTAGAGTAAAAAATATAAGTTAAATTTACATTGCATCAATAAAAAAAGCGCCAGTAATTAAATTTGAGCTAATATGCATACAAACTTAATTAATCTTTGTAAAATTTTTATTAATGTATTTTGCTAATTGACTATCTAATTGTTGGAAATAATGCTGGAATGAAAAGTAATTTATATTTTCCCATTTTTAAGTAAAAATGTCATTACTTTTCTTGGGATCTAAAATTCAAATGAATTGAAATTTTTTTGCGCAGGCCACTGAAACCAATAATAAAAAATATTTTCTGTAATCTCTAGTAGTCATAAGATGTAGGGTTGCATATATACAGTTTTCCAAAAGTGATCATTTTTTAATAACTTTTTACACTTTTCTATTGATTTTGATTAGAAAAAAGGCGTTTTTTGAAATTCAGAATTTTAGAGCCTGAGATCAAAAAACTGCAGCCATACCCATATAGATAATTATTCAATTATACCCCATTTTAACTATGCACCAATATGTTTTTAATCAATTTCTTACATTTTTTATAAAATCTGCATTTTTCGGACATCCCCAATGTTTTTGAATCCACTTGTTGTTCAGAATTTTTACATGAAATTCAGTGCTTCTACTTTTAATTACATCCTATTTCTTAAGCAAAACATATAACCTGTCAGATGTCCTAACAAGGGTTTTTCTTTAAGAAATTACAAGTATTTTTAATAGCATAACAATAGCGCCTACTGAATCCATATTCATTGTAAAATCCACCATACCTGTCATGGAGGATTGAATGTGTATGACAACATTGAATAGTTCCAAATAAATATTCAAATAGGCTTGTTAAATATACTTCTCCTGGACCAATCAATTTCCTGGTTGAATTTATCTAATATATCACTTATAGAAATGTTCTTTTCAAAATTAAACATATAAAGACATTGGTAAGCTAAACAAGACTTGAGAATCACAGGATTTAACTTAGTATAATTAAATTTTTGTATTTCAAAGTTATGTAATACATATTTTATAACTTCTTTTGGACTGGTTAATTTACATTTCCTTTTTTCATTAGAACAACCCATAGACTGTACTCCATAAGTTTTTTCATTTTCTCCTGTCTTGGTATTATTTACTGTTTTCAGTATAATTGGTTCACTTACAATTTGAACTCTTTTAATCATTTCTATATAAGAGATTGGAAAAAATTAATTTCAATAATTTGTCTTTGGAAGGAATTATGTCAAATTTTGCAAAAAAATCCATTTTATAGGCCTTGCATCACTTGCAAACAACCAAAACAGACCATTCTCATGTGAAATATCACACTGAATTATACCATTAGATGTAGCTAGTCCAAATATTAATTTTTTAGATTCTAAACTATATGCAAGTTCCTGATTAATTTTAATTATATTCGGATGCTTTTGCAAGTTGTGCTTATTCCTTTGGTATATTCCTCTAAAGAATACTTGTGTACCAGTTATCTTATATTGACAATGTTGCAAATCAGAAATATAAGTGTTTTTATATTCAATATCAAATTCCATTCCTTTAATAATATCACTGTCATCAGTATTTAATTCAATGTGATTCCAAAACAAATCAGTGGTGTCAAAATATATATATTATTTAAGGAAAAAATGTTTCTTCTATTACTAAATTGTGTACAGACAATTCACCAAATTTACTAATTTGGACATAAACATCTTTTGATTTTTCACAAACTACTGCAAATCTCATTGTTTTTGGAGGCCAAGCTTCTTTTCCCAAAGTAAATAAAGTCCAGTTGCTAGATAAAATCGCACCAGTTCTAAAAACATATTTACATCTAAAATGTACAAAGGTATTAATTATTGTATAGTATACATCATTTTTAAATGTTACATACTATAACAATTTTTTGATAAGATACAAATTCCTGAAAGTGAAATGTAACTATGTGCATCTCTAACATAAATATAACCATTTTCTATTGAAATTTTATCAAAACCTTTATCAAAATATGTAGGAAAATCTAAATCTTGCTCATGGCTTTCAGTTTTAAAAAATTGATTTTTGTAAGCAGCTCCAGTAGTTTCCAAAGTTTTTATCAAACCGAATTTCCATATTTTTTCAGAGAATTGAAATATTGCATAAGCCTTTTTAAAACCACTTTCAAAATGCTCTGCAAATGTTTTTCCACCTTCAGTTCTTTCAAATAATTGAATATTCTTTTGGTAATTGTCTTGTAAATTTGAATAGAAATTATGCATAGCTCAACACTACATAATTGAGCATTGGATTGCTTAATAATTTGCAAAACCTTGTTTTCATTGTTTGCAAGTTTTTTTTCAACATGATCTTCCATTTGTTGTTTGTTAATAGTATCCCTTTCCTGTTCACCATCATGAACATTTATAATTTTGTTGTTGTGCATATTTAAATCTCTATTAAAAATATTATAATCTGATATATCTAATTTATTATTTTCAATTTGATTTATTTTATATTTTATGTGTTTAACATCTGTTTCTATGATATTATTGGAACCTGCTTGATAAGAATCTGTAGCTTCAGATATTCCACTATTATTAAATCCAATTTATATAAGGAAAAAATAAAATATTTTTTTCAACATTTGAATTTCAGTACAGTTAGCTGTGTTAACATTTTAGAAAATAGTTTATAATATGTTCTTCATTATTATATCTGTCACATTTTCTTTTGTAAAGATCATTAAGTATTGAGAAATAATCTCTTCCCTTACATCTTTCATATATAAACCAAATACAATAGTATCCACATAATACACTAGAACTTTGTTGATTCTGTAAACTGCTGTACACAATATTGTCCTTAACATCTTTAAATATTGAAAAAATACTTTGAATCAGAGGTAGGCCAAAACTATCAAAATACTCAAGATTGACAGAGCCAAACTCCTTAAAATAATAATATGCTATCCAATGTCTGCCAGTATTTGAGGAATGGTCTAAATTACAAACATAAAATCCAAAACCCAGATTTTTCAAAGTATTTCTAGAAAAGATCCCCTTAAAGTTTTTAATATTCTTCCTAAATTGTAAAATATCATACTTTGAAAGAGGATTATTAAAGTGTAAACTGAATAGTTTTTTATCTGCTTTCCCTTTCCTTTAGGTGTATTTAATTGCATTCCTTTCTCTTTTGAACCTGGAGGTCCAATTTTCATCCCATTTCCTTTAGGTGTATTTAATTGCATACCTTCTCCTGGAATTGCTTGTTTTAATCCCTTTCCAAAGACTCTATTGACTGAATTTCTTCCCGAGGCTCCCATTGCACCAGTAACCAATGGTGCTACTGCATACTTTCCAATTATTGGAGCAGCTACAATAAGTAAAGGGGCCAAAGCACCACCATTTTTATTCATTGAATTAAGTTGGGTTGTAGACATTTTGATATCACAAGCTTTATTTATTTTCTTAGCTTTATCTAATTGGTTTATTTGTCTTTTTATTAAAAGACATGGAAGGGAAGTTCCTTGGCTAGTATTACTAACTCTTAAAGTTATAGAACTTGAATTTTTAATACCTTTTTTCAATGTATTCAATTGACCATTAGCCAAGTTTAAGTTATACTTTTTACATTCTGTCATTTGTATATAAAGAAAAAAGAAAATATTTTTCCAAAATTATTTTTCCTTAAAATGTTAAAATAATTCAATTTGATGTTGTATTCACAGATATATCTATTTCATACATAATCAACACATAGAATTTAAATGGATGTGCAGGAGCACCTTGTAAAGTATATTGAAATCTAATTTCATTGATAGCATTTCAAGATGTATCTTTTTGTTTAGATAAATCAAATACACTTATTCCATACTTCTCCCTAAAATCAGAAGGCTTAATAAATGTACCTGTTGAAAAATCATTGACATCATCATTATATCAAAGAAATTCTGTATATAATCTTGGATACTCACTATTTGAATGAATCTCTACTTGTGGATAAAAATTGTCATTTCCTAATTCTAACTGACATGAAGAAATTTCATTAGAATTAAAGGTATAAAAGTCAAGTTCATTCTTACTTTGATCATTAATTTTATCTTCAATGATGGTATAGATGAAAACAACTAGGTTTTTGTATTGAATTACTTATTCTAAATATGCCTGATTGCTGATTTATAGTATTAGATTCCTCTAACGTATTTCTTATATACACCCATTTATTATTTATAAAACTATTCAAATACATCTTTCTTCCACTAGAATTGAATGCTAATTGTGGTACAAGGAGACGTAATTGAGTGAAAACTAGTTTTCCATTTCCAGCTGGATTAAATGTTACATTATCATCTTTTGCTAATTCAAGATGTATTTGAACCTTGCCTTAAGGTAAGATACTATGTCTTAGACCTCTGCAAAAATCAACTTTACTGAGATAAAAAATTGGATTAATTTCATTTCCATCTTTTATACTATGCCAAACTTCAATGTATTAAAGAGAAAGAGCTTTTTTCTACATTTTTAATAAGCAGTGCATGGGCAAGATTTCTAATAAGACTATACAAAATCACTCAAAAATGTCCAAAAATTGTAAAATGTTCTGTTTCATTACAACTCTTACGAAGATATTCAACCTTAATTCTGGAAAATTTGAATACTTTGAGAAATTTTGGTGAAGACTATTTATTGGCAATGTTCGCTATCTGTATTTTACATTTCTATCTATTATTTACATAATCATTTTGTTAAAATTCACTATTAATTCTAACAAAACAAAATTAATGTATTTTATATGATATATTTGTATAGATGCAACAGCTGCAAGAACAGAAGCACACTTCTGTTCTTTTGGATTCATTTTACATACATTTGGTCCCTGTATAATTCTAAAAAAACAAAATGCATGTATTTTATATAATGTATTTGTATAGATATGCAACAGCTGCAAGAGTGGAAGTATACTTCCATTCTTATGGATTTATTTTTCATAAAATTGTAATATGGCCGAAATGTTCATTCAAACAATCAAATTTTTCTTTATATACTAAGGTGAACATTAATAACATGGCTTCAAAGTAGCTGCAGGAATTTTTGGAATGTCCTGAAAAGGCTGGTTTCATAAAAAATGCAAAAAATTGATTAAAAACATATTGGCGCATAGTTAAAATGGGGTATAATTGAATAATTATCTATATGGGTATGGCTGCAGTTTTTTTACCCCTGGCTGTAAAATCCTGAATTTCAAAAAACGCCCTTTTTCTTATCAAAATCAAGATAAAATTGTAATAAGTTATTAAAAAATAATCACATTTGGAAAACTACATATATGCTACCCTACATTTTATCACTACTATCTCTATATCATTTAAACACAATGTATAGATAGGAAATGAATGGTAATAATATTTCTGTGATAAATATAATGACTTGCTATGTAAATAAGCAATTTGGAAACATCAAACAAAAATAGATGATAATAAAATTTTTTGTCAATGATGTTTTAACAATTGACATTTTTTTGAAATTGACTACAAAAAAATATATATAAAAAATTATATTCATATAGAAGAGTGACGCATTTACAGCTTTATGAAAATAAATTATTTAATAAATTTCTAATCTATTGTATTTTTGTCACTTAACACATACAATTTTAATGAAATATTTCACAAAGTTTGATATTTTTCAATTTTGCTAAACTTATGATTAAAAATGTAGCTTTCAAATGAAAAAATTCATGAGAATTTTTACTGTATAAAATTTATTCTGAAATTGCATCAAATTTAATCTGATGTGATGTCATGCAAGGTCTTCATGAGACCCTTATAAGCACATCAGTATCATATAAACATCTCACTGGGAGGTAGAAATGTTTAATTAATAGAATTAATTAATATGATTTTCAAATAGTAAATCTTTACTGCATGATTAGGTGTGGGTTGCAGCTTTTCATCCTATTTTTCTAAGAAAGAATTTCTGTGAGAATGATAGATTTAATCATCAAGTAAGTGATCCTGTTTTCTGAGATATTGTAAAAACAGAAACATTAATGTCAAAAAAGAAAATTTCAAGATATCCCAAAAGAGAACCACCATAGAAAAACAACTAATTGAGAAAAGTAAAAACATAATTGAGGAAGCAGAAGACAACTACAAAATACCAGAAATAAAATCAGAAGAGTACAAACATCTAATACAAACAGAGAGGAAAAAAATAATGGAAATACTATTGAAACACAAGAAAATCTTCAATGATGGAGAAATTAGTGTTGGGAAAGCAGTGGGAGAAACCCACAAGATTATAACAACAGCACAAGAAGCAATCAGATTACCATGCTGAAGAGTCCCTGAACACTTGAAAAAAACTACAATGGAATCCTAAATAAACTCATTGACAACAAAATCATACAGCCTAGTGAAATCCCCTACACTTCACTGACAGTATTTGTCAAGCAGGAACAAAACATAGACTGTGTATAGAATTTCACAAATTGAACAATGTAACTAAATATGGTGCATACCTGCTCCCAAGAATTAACAATATAATCTTTGAGGGAAGCAAAAACAAATCCTATATCTGCATAGAACCTTGCAAGCCTTATTGACAGGTACCAATGCAAGAAGAAGACATTGAAAAAATGGCATTTATCACGCTATATGGACTCTTTGAGTGGATGTACATGGCATTCAGCCTGTGCAACATTCCAACTACATTTCAGTGATAGCTTACAAAAGTACTGAAACACACCAACAAAAAAATCAAGGAAGTCATAAGCAATACTGTTCAAGAACCCATAGAAAAATTAGATCAAACACTAACCATCCTATACAACACAGGCCTACATGTCAATGGAAACAAATGTGAGATACTAGAAGAAGAAGTAGTATTCCTTGGAAGACATATACAACAAGGTAAAATAAGAATCAAAAACAATGCAAAGGATATGGTAGAAAACATGCAAATTCCTAGACACAAAATAGACATTCAAATAGTAATATGATTCATAAACTATTATGGGTCATTTATACCCAACATCACACAAAAAAACAGTTAACATGACAGCACTGCTAAAGAAATCAGCAATATTTAAATGGACCTGGAAAGAACAGGAAGAAATAGACAGAATAAAAGTTGAGTTGGATAGACTACCATCACTAAGCACACCTGATTATAAGAAGGAATTTATCCTTGACTGTGATGCTAGCAATGTAGTGATAGGTGCATGTTTAGGACAAATCAAGAACAGCAAGGAAGCTCTGATTCAATTCTTCAGCAGAAAATTAATAACTAGCAAAGAAATTTACTGTTTAACTAATCTTGAGATGCTTGCACCAGTGGAAAGCATAAAATAGTTCAGATATTTACTAATATGGAACACTTTGTAAGTAAGAGCTGGCAACAGTGGCCTAGCCTTGCTAAAAAATATCAGGTGACAAATCTTCATTAGTATCCAATTAGATAGAATATTTAATTGAATTTAAGTTCACAAACAAATGCATAAAGTGCAATCTTCATAAAGATATCAACAAGATAGAGAAAATGGCAGGTGAGAAGGAGCAATTTCAGTTTCTACCATGAAATGAATATGAACAGCTACTGCAGATCAAAACAGATAAGAAAGGCAAACTGATATTACTAATATTGCTAAAGGAAGAAATAACAGAAAAGGAGATTGTTGAAAAAAAACAATCAGACTCAGTCCTTGCAGAAATAATTGGAAAAATACAAGATCATATGAAACAAACTAGAAAAATAGCAAACAGCTACTTCCAGCAATATAAATGGAAAACAAATATAAATTGTCTACTTTACATACAAGGTAAACACTAAGAATCACAATAGCTGAATACTTTAAAAGAGACATAGTAAGGAAAACACACAAGAAAGTGCACACAGGGATAGTGCAAATGGAAATGAAATTCAATGCACAATTCATCACTATATCAATAAGAATAGCAGTAGAAGATATCCATAACAAATGCACCACATGCTTGATCAATACCAAAAGTTGCTTTACCAGACAGACAGCAGAGCTGGAAAAAATTATCAGAAAAACACCAATTCAAATAGTCCACATAGATCTAGAAAAACTGTCACAAAACAACTAGGGATATTGATATATACTAGTGATAATCAACAACTTTACCAAACACACAATGATGATCCTAATTGACACAACCACAGCAAAAACAGTATCAGACAAAATTATGAAAGGGTGGATATTGAATTTTGGTCTGATGGAGATAATAGTAACTGATCAGGGAGTACAATTTGAGAACAAGTTGGTCAAGGAAATAATAAAATTACTTGAGGTAAGCAAAGAGAGAACCACAGCATACCACCCACAGGCAAATGGAGCTGTCAAACAGTTAAATAGAACAATGAGAAAATAATAAGAGTAATGAGCTCATGAGTAGAAGGAAAAGAGTGTTGAGAAGTAATAGAAATGTTTAAATATTTCTATAACACATCTGCAAACTCAAACTTAGCAATAACACCTTACAAAGCAATGTATGGAAGAGAAGCCTCCACACCAGTCTCTATGCAATACCACACATATTCAGGTAAACCAGACAAGTACATAAATAAAATAAAGATCAGATGACAATCATCCATGAGACTATGTGCCACAACACAAAGCAATCCACAATAAGGCAAGAAAGAAACTTCAACAAGAAGATTTACAGCAAACCATATAAAAAGAAGATAGATCAAGTTTAGGCATATACACTAATGAGAACACACAATTTAAACCAGGTATGAAAACTAAAACTAAAATGGGCAGGGCCATACACAATCACACAAATATTACCTAAAAAACAACTGCAAACTAAATGATTGAAGAACCCTACACTTCCAAAACATAAACACATCAATGACAGATGATGAACACATTTCATTAAACCAAAATGTCAAATTTCAGCTTGTAAGAAACAATTAGTGAACCTACTATAATATGAATTAACACAACAGTGTTTTTAAAGAGGAATTCAATGAAGTTTTCAAGGAAAACATAGATGACTTCACATTACAAAAAAGAGTAAGGTCCCAGATGGCAGCAAAAAATAAACCTAAATATAATCCTGAAATAAGGGAAATTATTGTACTAACTAAATTTAAGAATACAAATGGGGAAAACCAGTGAGAGAAGAAATTGCAACCAAAAAGCAGGAGATTCAGACAACAAAATCCACAATCCAAGTGCCAACTAAAGGGATGGAGACACAACAAAAGAGAACCCAAAACATTGAGTAAGAAGATCATCTCCCAGGACTGATCATCAACAAAAGGAAGTGAGTTCAGAGGAACAACCAGACAAAACACAAACACCCTCACCACAATTCCTACTAAAGGGCTGGTATAACAGAGAGAGAGAGACAAACTCCCAAGACAGATCATGAACTAAAAGAGGTCAGAGAAACAATACAAATGGAAAAGAGGCCCACATGATCAGAGAATAATGGCAATCACAATAGATTATGTCAACCCCCCAAACACAATGCCAACTAAATGGCAGAGTATGAACTTCCCAATCACAGTCCTCCTTGACAACTAAAGGTCAGAGGTACTAAGAATATCTTTGGTCAACTAAAAGAAATAAGAGGTGGATCATCCATGGACACATCTGAACAACCTTTGACTAGCTTTCTCCACACCATGATACCTTCCTCACATAGTAAATCAGCAAATCAACCACTTCCTACTTAAAATAGTCATTGAGATCTGAAGACCAGTAAAGTAGAATGGCCAAAGTAGGATATGAAAAACTCCACCCATACTTTATGGCAAACAGGCACATAAGATATAGCTCATGTGACAACCTATCACATAAAATGAAAAGGTTCATCAACAAACACTTGCTAGCCAAGGAAAATGAAAATGATGGAACAGTGATACCAATAGTGATAGATAAAACAAAATGACAATGTGCAACATGATCATCTCATACTAAAGAAAAATGAAACAAAAACTTTAATGACCAATTGACACTTGTGGATGCACCAAAAGTGATTGCATACAGAGAAAAGCTAAAAACAGAATGCAAACAAGTCAACCTCAACAGAAACAACCTGCTAATGATATATTTCATAAAAGAAAAAGAAATCAATAATAATAACCTACAGAAAACAGTAGAAGATAGGTTGAAAATGGCAAAATTACAGAAAGTCAAAATGCTAATTATAGCAACAGACAATCCCTATGAAAATATCCCTGAATGCATATACAGCCTGGTTGACAAACTCAAAAGCATATTCATGGTGAAAAACACTACCAACATAGATATATCAAAAATGATAAAAACAGATCTACAACTTAATCCGATGGTACCAGCACAGCACATAATGGTGAAGCCAAAAATAGCAGCCAATATATTCTGTCAAACAAGAGCCATGGAACTCATGGAAACCACAGCTAGTTTAAATGAACTCAGAGATGCATACATAAAATGCAGCATGAATCAAATGCTGGAACACCTCAAACAGATCACCAACACATGGAACAACATAAATGGCAATAAAGCAATATAGAACAAATGAACAGAAATAGACATAAAATAACCAATAAAGACATACCACAAATCAGTAGACATGGTACTCCAAGAAATCAGAAGGGCATATGAGATGAACTCAGAGAGATGAGAAGAAAATAGTCTTCAAGGAAAAGAATGCACCAGAAATTAGAGCTAATGCAAACCAAGAGACCCATACTAGCACAAATAAATATGGAACAAAGAAATATGAAATCAAATTAACACCAATAACAGCAAATGTAAAAAACTAGCTATTACAAAATGTAAACATCTCAAAAATGTCACCAACTAAGAATGCAGTTCAAACATTTGAAAAATATTTCCACCTGCCTTATGACAAGAGAGCAGCCACTGGGTAGACCAAGCATAATATATCTGGCAAACCACATGGGAATCTATACCATCAAAATAGACATCTTAAATGACTTCACCAAAAAGTATATGTGTCTACTTTACATACAAGGTAAACACTACAAATCACAATAGGTGAATACTTTAAAAGAGACATGGTAAGGAAAACACACAAGAAAGTGCACACAGGGATAGTGCAAATGGAAATGAAATTCAATGCAACCTGAAAGCAACCATACAGCAGCTATGGTAAACAACATGAAATTTAATGAGAAGAGAAGAAGCCAAAACTAGATAACCAAAAAGATCAAGAAAACCAAAGCCAATGAAATCATCAAAAAAGAAATGTGAAAGTATATGGCTGTTTACCTGAAACATGCTTATATGAAAATTATGAAAACATTGGAAACAATGATTAGAGATTGAAAGAAATGCCTGATAGAAGTAATCAAAATAATCAACAAATCACAAGAAAAGATTCTCAGAGAAAATGAGTTGCTACAGTTGACCAACATCACCCTCACATGCCATAATCAATGAGAAATCAATAAGATCAACTTGGAAAAATGGGGCAGCCAAAGCCCCAATGAAATATCATGGATCACCACTGATGATGATTGGTAGAAATAACAATAAAGCAAGAACACAAGGAAAACATAGTCAAGAGAATCTATGGTGAAGTCTATGAAAAGATGATTAAATACATGATAAAGATACTATGTACAGAAGCATTCACAAGAACAGAGATAAGACAAATGCTACAGCTGAATAATCAAATCACATTTGATATAGAATGCATAACATTAATGATAATCTCATCAGAGGCAACATATAAACTAATGAAACAGAGCCTCACAACTTCCTTCTGGAAAAGTGTGGCATAATCCATCAGACTCAATGTGTGGTCAAAATAAGAGAAAGAATGGAAGTAACTAAGACTAAAATGTAATATTGATTAAATGTAAAATACATAGATATGATAGATTATTTATTTGTGAAATGTTTGAAGCAGTTTTTATATTTAAATTAACTTGGTAGTATTTGGCAAACATTAGAAGACCAAACAGCATATACTAATTAAAGCTGACATTATGTAATTAAGCACAACAAGAAACACTGGGAAAATTGGAAACAAACATCAATAATCAGGTACTAGCCAAGTGATTGATTATTTACCTAAATGTGCTATAAATTTGTATTGATTGTTTGATTTGATGATGAACAAATTTTAATGGATTTACTTTGTTAGATTGTCAGGTTATTTTATGTAATAAATGGAAAGCTAAACAGTCAAGTGCAAGGGTAATCTTTTGGTTGTCCCCAAATTCATTTAATGGAATTCTGGAGCACCCTCATAGACAGCTTTTCAAAAGATCAGTGAGGCTGGTAATTTAATATGTACTGTCAGTATTAGGTTGAGAGCTGTTTCAGAATCTGTCATACCTAATTTATTGCAGAAATGGTTAGAAACTGTAAAGCAACTTCAATAATTAAGCAAAAAAAGGGTTAGCAAGATTTTACATGGCAAATGTGACAGGCATCCAACTTGTGCAAGAGAAAGAAAAAGGAAATTTAAAGAAAATCATATCAAACATAAAAACAAGGGACCAACATATTTGAGTCAAGATAGTTGTTTCTTCTTGAACTATGAAGAAAACCTTATTGGAAATATAATGAAGCTGAAATGAAAGAAACAAGAACACTCATGCAAGGAAACATGTCATAAATTTATAATCTAAAAGTCAAAATATAAATTGGAAAGCAACTGCAAACAAATGAGAACCTAAAGTTAAGCACACAAAATGAGAAGGGAACTAAAGAAGGATTACTCAAAGTGAAAAGAAAAATGGTAAATTAAAAAAGGAAAGACAAAACAAAGGTGAAAACACAAAAGTCTCCCCAGTTACAGAAAACCCCAGAAGCACAGGATGGTATAATATCACCTGAAAGTGAAACGTCCCCAATAGAATTGGTGCTACAACCAGCACAAATGGAAAATGAACCTACAATGTCAGAATTGACAAAGATCATAGAAAGTAATAGTAGTGAAAGAAAAAAGTTGATAATTCAAACTGAGAATTTAATGCAAGGGATGTTTGAAGTAAAAATAGCAAACATGGAGAAAGAAAAGAGAATCAATGAAATGATAGATGACACAAGCAAATGACTAATAGAACAAAGGAATTTGCTCCAGGAGCAAATACAAAAACTAACAGAAGCTAATATGGAGATAAAGGCACAAAGTGAAAAATTTCAACAACTGGTAAGTGAAATGCATGAAAAGAACATATCCCTTAGAGAAGAAAACATGACAAAACAATTAGAGATAGATAATTTGAAAGATGTATTAAGGCTAATGGTATTGAATAATGAAGATAAAGACAACAATATGGAAGGGAACATTAAAACAATACATACAATCATAACTCAGGACTCTGAATTCATGGAGAAAATGATAAGGGATATCACAAACAACTCAGGAAAAATTGCAATAAGCAGATAGAAAAAAAACCAACGTTTGAGGATATGATATTATCAGAAGAGGAAAATATAGACACACCAGCATGTAAAGCAATTCTTCCTAAATTTATGGGAAGAGTTGATAGTTACCCACCAACGTTTAATGAATGGGTGCAAATGTTTGAAATGAGCATGAAGGAAAGAAAAGTTACACAGAGACAAGCTGCAGTAAGATTCCCTCTTTACTTGGGGGGCGCAGCATACCAACACTATTTAGTATTGGACATAGAAATGAAAACAAACTATAAGAAACTAGTGGGAGAGTACCAACAATATTATGATGATGAAAGCTTTAAAAGCCAATATCAGATGTTACTAATTGGTACTAAAATGAATAAAAGAGAAGTTCTATGGAATTACATGTCCCAGGTAGAAAGATTGCTAAAGCTAAGTTCAAGGGAACAAACATATTCTAAATACGACCTATTCCCACATAACTATAAGGGACTACCAGATCCAATTTGAAAATAATTTGAAATAAAGGGTGATGCTGGTGATTCCTTAGACAGAATGATTAGGAAAGGTTTAGCTATACAAGTCAAAATGGAAAATAGTGCTCATATAAACAAAAAATTAACAATGGTAAAGGCAGTGCCATTATCAATGACAAAGAGTAATAGTAAAATAACAGGCAGAGAAGATATGAAAAAACCCAGAGACAAAATTATAAAAATAAAACTAAAAGACAGTATGATAAAAAGAATTAATTGGAAAGACTTAAAGTGCCAAATGTGCAGTAAGAAGGGGCACACAAAAAGATATTGCAAGCAACAAGTAAATCTAGTCAAAGAAGAAGAGACCTACTAGACAATGAAGATGAAGAAGAACAAAACAAAGAAACAGACAGTGATACTTTAAACTAGAAGGAGCACCACCTCCCATAAAACGTGCACCCATTACCTTAACCAACCTGATCAAAACAAATACAATTCAGTTGTAATTAACAGAATAATGGTCAAAGCAACAATAGATATGGGAGCAGTAATATCAATCATTACCAATGAATGCACATCAAGAATGGGATTTGAAAGGCAAAATCTACAAAAAGAAAAAAGTAGGCAAATAAACACATTTGGAGATTATATTGACCTAAAAGGCAAAATGCAAGAGGTGCCAAGTCAAATAGAAAATACCACATTTTCACAAACATTTACAGTGATAGACACAGGGAAAAATTCCCTACCACATGATGTGATACTGAGAAACAATTTTCTAATGAATAATAAATTCATAATATATTACACAAATTAGACTATATTGGTACAAGAAGAAATAGTGACAACCCACAAAGAAGAAGAAGAAGAAGAAGAAGAGAAGGAGGTAATACAGTTCCAATTAAGTGAGGACATAAAAATATTACCAAATAATTTGAAAATTTGTCAAATAGAAACAGAAAATGATATAAGTGCAGAGATAAAGATATATGATCAAAAAGTAATCAATAAGAAGAAATGGTCAATCCTGTTGATATTATGCAAAGTAAGGAAAGGCAAAGTAACAATACCAATATTAAATGCAACTAAACCACATTGTTAATATAAAAAGAGACAATCAGAAGATAAAAGGAAAAAAAGTCAAAACAGAAAAAATGACAGTGAATAAGACAATTAACATAATAGAAAAAGACAAAGAGTATCAGATACCAGAAATTAAAGAAAATGACTACCAACATCTGAACAAAGGAGAAAGAGAAAAAAAATTGGTCAAAATCCTACAATACATGCAAAAATATTCAACTTCAGAGAGATAAAAGTAGGAAAAGCAATGGGAGAGACACACAAAATCATAATGACTATGGATGAGCCTATAAGACTACTATGTATGTGAGTACCAGAGAACTTAAAAGAAAATTATAATACGATATTGAATGAACTCATAGATAACAGAATAAAAAGACCAAGTGAAAGCCCATGTGCTGCACCAACAGTCTTTGTTAAACAGGGAAAAATGTATTGGTTATGCATAGATTTTCACAAGCTCAATGACATAACAAAGAAAGACGCATATCCACTTCCAAGGATAGAAGACATCATATATGAAGCCAGCAAGAATAAGTATTATACCTGTATAGACTTGTGTAAAGCATATTGGCAGGTGCTGATGGAGCTAAAGACATCAAAAAACAGCATTTATAACGTCATACAGGCTATTTTAATGGATGTATATGGCTTTCATATTATGCAATGTACTGAATACTTTTCAAAGGTATGTAACAAAAGTACTTAAACAAAATAACAAGAAAATAGAAGAAGGAGTGAGTGTGTAGATAGATGATATCTTGATAGCAAGTGACACAATAGAAGAACATATGGAAAAACTTAATAGAATGTTAACAATTCTGTATAATGTTGGACTGCATGTAAATTGGAAAAAAATGCGAGATTTTGAAAACACAAGTAGTGTTCCTGGGAAGACAAATACAAAAAGGAGAGATAAAGATGAAAACAATGCAAATGATACAAAACATTAGTAGCCCAAAAACAAAAAAGACCTACAGAGGATAATGGGATTTATAAACTATTGCAGATCTTTTATAGGAAACGTATTCCCACAAAATGACAGCATTATTAAAGAAATCTAAGATTTTTGAATGGACATGGCAAGAACAACTAGACAACATAAAGAGTGAGTTAACTAAAATGCCATCACTGAACACACCTGACTATGATAAAGAGTTTATCTTAGATTTTGATGCAAGCAATGTCGCCATAGGTGTATGTCTAGGGCAAATAAAAGATGGGAAAAAAGTGCCTATACAATTCTTCAGTAGGAAACTAAACAAAGGGAGATTAGTTCACAGACAAACATTGAGGAAACACTGTGGATAGCAAAGAAATACAGAACAAAAGTCAAATTATTGTACCAGACAATCAAGAACAACTCACAGAATTTGTTAAAGAAATGGAAATAAATTTAGAAAACCTCTTTATTATGGATAGTGGAAGATGGAAAATATTGGACCTCATTATTGTAACATCTTCTACCAGGCCTTTAGCGCCATGTATTATTGTTAATAATTATCGCTCAATTAGCGGTGGGTAAGGATTTACTAGTTTAATACACTGCTAGATGTTTCCACTTTGTTTAGCTAGTTATGTTAACTGAATATTAATCATCACTGTTTAGGTGACGAAGCCATGCAGTGTGTTCTCTAATTGACTAACTGTGGGCTACAGCCTGAAGCTGATCTCCACACAACAGTTCCTCTCCTTCATTAGTGATTGAGCAAGTTTGTTGCACCATCTCAGCTCAATGAACATTAATTATGTGTACCTTACATTACCTCAGTGCACATACTCATGTCAAAACATTACTGACTTAAACTCAATTTTGTAAAGTGTTTGCTAGACTGAATAAATAAAGCAACTGGATGTTGACACTAGCTGCATTAAGTTAATATCAAACTAGCCATTACTGTGAAACTATTGGCTTTAATAATTAGTTAATATATTGCAGCTTCCTACACTTACATTAAATAACAATACATGTAAAGTCATTTTTTCAGTCAATTATTGTCAAGTCTCCTACTTTTAGTAATATAGATAAAATCCTAATTGTTGGCTATCCAGCCATTTCGTAAATCTGTTATAATGTACATGTAGTGATTGATAGTCAGACTAAGCAAGAATAGAGAAACTCCCTATCTGTAACTTAAGTGTGGTTTCATGACTGGCACAAGGACCCTTGAATTGCTCCTGTGATGGAATCCAGCCACTACTTGACACTACTTGCTTAGCTGAACATTTTAATAAATATCAAACCAAATAAATGATGAAAATAAATCAAAATAAACTCCAAAGAATTTATTGTTCATCAACTTCCATTTAAATTCTAAGCTATTTATCTAAAAAAGTTCTAAGTACCTGCTGATTTCAAATTTTGAATTAATTGGCTGCCAACATGGCTGTTCTGACATAAGTGTAACTTTGCTTGTTACAATTTGTCTAATTTTTTTTAAAAAGCTATGCTGTATTTCTCATAATGTGCAATATTGTAACTTAGTTGCATAATACAAATGAATAAGATATTTAACTAAATTTTACAATCACTTTTAATCATATTTAATCACTACTAATCTTTCGACGCTATTCCCTTTTAGTTTGCAGCTTATTCCTTTGGCTGATGCTACACTATAATAGATCTGCAAATAAATGAACTAGGGCCACCACAGAGAATAATGGTGGAACCAAAAATATCAATCAATATGTACTATCAAATGAGAATGATGGAACTAGTAGGAATGGAAGAGAATTTGGAAGAAACAGGAAACATATATCTAAAATGCAGCATGAATCAGACATCTGAACATTTACAGAAAATAGCAAAGGTATGGAATGAAATTTAAGCAGAGAAACCCATACAAGAAAAATGGCCATTAATTGATATAAAATCACCAATGAAAAATATCAGTAGAGACTGCATTACACGAAATTAGAAGGGCATACAAAATGGATGCAAGGAGAAATGTCAAGATGAAGTTATTTGAGGAAATGAATGCATCTGATATAAGGGCAAGGACGTCTATATGGCTGATGGCAATAGCATTGACTAGCAATGAAAAACTTGTATTTCTGATGATGAAGAAAAAGAGACAGCAAGTGGCTAAAAACAAGAAATATGAAATAGCCATAGCACTGATACCAACAAACATTAAACAATGGATGTTAAAACCTATCAACATTCTGCCATTATCACTAACAAAGAAAATGCAACAGAAGTTTGAAAAGTACTTTACAAGATTGCTCATACAACAGCATACATTGGGAAGACCCAGTATAATTGAACTTGCCAACAAAACAGGCATGTGTCCAAGGGAAGTGGATATACTAATGGACAAAATGAAGAAATACATGTGGGGAGTGACATCAAACACCAAACTCAGATCTCTAAAGCAACAACCATGGATAACAACATGAAAACTAATTAGGAGAGAGTGAGCAGAAATGATGGAGACAATAAAGAAGATAGAAGAAAAGAAAGTGCACAAAATGATAACTAGAGAAATAAGAAAACAATCAAAAGATTGGGGGAAAGCAAAGAGAAGGACAAAATTGCCTGATTGAAATAATAGAGATGGTAAGTAAGAACCAAGAAGAGATGCATATGGAAGACACACTGTTGCAATCAACAGAAATAGCACTTACCCCAAACACACAGAGTGTAATCAACAAAGTCAACCTGGAGAAATGGGGAGAACAATAACCAATATCATGAGTAGACATGGACAATGAAAGACTGATAGTAGAGATTACAGTTAGAAGAGAGCAAAAAAATAAAAAGGATATATGGTGAAGTGTATGAACATGAAATGAAATCAATAATAAAAATACTATGTACAGAAGCTTTCACACAACAGGAGATTGGTGAAATGCTACAACCACAATATCAGATAGCAGTAGATATCAAATATATTACTACAAAAATGATAATGAAACCAGAGACAGCTCAAAATTTGATGAAACATGTATTAATGAACATGTTTTGGGAAAACATAAAGAAAGTGAAAAACAATTTCTAGTGACATTTGAAATGGCTAAAACAGCAAAGATGCAAGGATCCTACCAGGTGAAAGAAAAACAAACAATGACAATGTTATTGAAATGCACACTATCACCAATGATTTCAATACCAATGTTACTACCAACATGGAGGCTCAAAGATAAAAAGGCTGTTAAAGTGTTCAGGTATGAGGAGAATACAAACATAAACATATGTCAGGAAGCAGAGAAAACAGTAAATGATGAAAGATATAAGAAATCAAAACAGATATTGTTGGAGAATAACAATAAAGGAAGAATCTATATAGGAGAAGTGACACTGTATGATCTCTACAAAGAAGGCAAAGTGATACATAAGCAAATATACAAAGTCTGACAGGAAATCAAAAGAAGAACAACATAAACAGTCATACTATTCTTGGGAATAAACAACATACTGTGGGGAGAGTTGTGGACCTCAAAATACTGATAATATGATGTAATAGACATGTGGAAATTATAAAGATGATAACATTAGGGAAAAATGAACCCAAAGAAATTACAAGAGAAGAAGTACAAGAAAACATAAGTGCTTTCTATTATGAAGCATCAATATTGAAATCACTGATGTCAATGTATGAATTCTTTTACCCCAACACTGAAATACACCCCAATTTGGTACATACAAGTAGGATAGATGCCATAATGACATTAATGATAGTGATAAAGGGATTAAGGTTGTATCAAAATACTATGATGGGTTTAATGAAAAGCTGAATGAGCTAAGAAGCATGTGCATGATATCTAAAACATTGAAAAACCCATCATTTTTAAAACACAAGAAGATGGTTACAACTGAAAAAGTCATTGTGTTGAAACTTACTAAAGAGGAGCTGTATGAAAAAGTAAACTGGGAGATGCCAGAAGCAAACAGCATCATAAAGAAGGCACCAGAGATGGTACATGGAGAGAGAGTTGTCATTCTAAATTAGTTATGCTGGAGGGGGAGTGTGGCATAATCCATCAGAGTCCATGTGTTGTCAAAATAAGAGAAAGAATGGAAGTAACTAAGACTAAAATGTAATACTGATTAAATGTAAAACACATGGATATGATAGATTATTTATTTGTAAAATGTTTGAAGCAGTTTTTATATTTAAATTAACTTGGTAGTATTTGGCAAACATAAGAAGACTAAACAGCAGAACAAGAAACCCAGGGAAAATTGCAAACAAATGTCAATCAACAGGTACTAGCCAAGTGTTTGATTATTTAGCTAAATGTGCTATAAATATGCATTGATTGTTTGATTTGATGATGAATGAATTTTACTGGATTTACAATGCTGTGGTGGTGTGCACCTCTGAAAATATTTATACCAATGCTATTGCCTATTTGGAGACTGAATGATAAGAAAGTAGTCAAAGTGCATGAAGAGAACATGTATGTTAACATGAGAGAAACAGCTCTCAAAAAAGTAAATGAGAAAATTTACAAAAATCCTAACAAATACTTGTCAAAAACTACAATAAAGAAAGAGTATTCATAGAAGGAGCAGTAACACCATTCAATCTATACAAGCAAGGAGAACCCATGCACAATCAAATCAGAAAGGACGGAAATGAAATAGAAAAAAGACCTAAAATAATGGTAATACTATTTTCTGGAATCAATGACATTGTCTGTGGTGAATTGTGGAATACAACCTACAAATAGTACTGTGTCACTCAATGACTAGAGATAATAACCATGATAATGTTAGGTAAAAACAACCCAAAAGATATAGCACCACAAGAAATAAAAGACAACATAAGTGCATTCTACAATGAAGCATTGATCTCTAAATCATTACACTGTACATATGAGTTCTTCTACCCAGACACAATGATTAACCTTAATCTAGCACACCCTAGTAGAATAGACGTCATAATGGCACCAGTGATAGCAATAAAAGAACTGAAACTATACAAAAGACACTATGATGAATTCAACAAAAAATTCAACAAATTACACAGCATATGCACCATACCTAACTCTCTTGAAGACCTGCAATTTATTTCCACAAAAACTTGTAATGAAACTCATTAAACAAGAAGAATATCAATATATGGGAAATGCCAAAAGCAGTGCAAATTAGGATGCAAATGAAATGATACAGGGAAACAAGCAGTCATCTTAAATAAATATGCTGGCAGGGGATCTGGCATAATCATTGGAAAAAGTAAAAGAAAAGAAGGAAACAAAAACTAACAATAAAATGTGATTTATTTATACCCTTTTTTGTAAACAAACCAATTATCCCTTTTGATGAAGTGGAAATCCAATTTTAGAGTAGTTATGACAAACCATTTATCAGCAAGTTTTTTTGCCAAAAAGCAATAGTGTGAAGTCATGCTAGCTAATTAATAGTGCCTATAATGTAGAGTCACTTGGGGACTTTTGCAATTTTTATTTATTTTCAATTTAATTTCTAATTTTGTAATTTGCACTTATTATGTAACCTTGATGTCAGCTCTTTTATTTTCAAGCTTGGTTTATGATGCTAGTTTAATGTCCCCTCAATTTTGGTGATACATTGTTATATTGCTCAATTGAATTTACAAGGGAAATGTGATTTTATGATTTTGAGTTCTAAAAAAGACAGGTAATTATTTTAAAACTATGTATAAATACAACCATTGGAACTGCCAGCCTGTGAGAGGAACTCAACTTCAGTGACCTGGAGAGAAGAATGAATAAGAACAACCTCCTGTGCATCCTGATGCCTTGTATTGAGATGCCACTCATACTAACTAAATGGAGGGTAAAGAAGAGAAAGAAGAAGATCACTGCCCACTTACTGGACAAGCTATATTACATCAGCAGCAACCAGGACAAACAGTGACTAATGTAGAATCTTGACAACCTTCCAACTAGTAAACTTAAGTGTAATTTAGGAGCTACTTTGACTATTTCCTATTTTTACTGAGTAAGGTAGGTGACAGATTCCAAATTCCATCTCTATTCTTTTGTTCTTACTTGTAGTTACTTAACACTTAGACTAATATCTATGCAACAACTATCTTTGATGCTCGGAGTAACAACAGTAATTTAGGTTCAAGACAGGAGATGGTTGGTACAAAGTACAGGGTTACACACCTGACTGGCACAGCACAAAGAGGAATTGAAGAACTACAATGTAATTATTAATTCCAACAAACACTATTGCATCAAAAGAAACACCAATCACCGCAACAAAGACTCAGTACATGAAATGTTGTGTCATAATGAAATGGTGACAATGTGTGGATAACCTACTAATTTAATGCATTGATTGTTCTTGTTATTAATGATGTTGTAATATAAAGGAGATTCACAACCTGAATGCATTAGCTTGTTATCATGCCTTACATGTAATAATCCTACAGATAAATATCTATATGCTAATAACCTATCATACATGTGAACAATCAACGCAGCCAGCATAAACATAGGAATTAAGTCCTTAGGTCGACTATGAATTAAAGACAATGTAATACTGTTGATAAACTTCCAATACAAACAAACTGTAAATTCTCCTACAAGGGCTAATGTAAACTTAATAATATAACAAAACGAACAACGACTGATAGGAAAGCTATAACGGAGAAAAATCCCTATCCTTACAGCTAACTTATGAGCACATCAGGCAGACCAACAGCTACCAGCCACAGCACAGCCTTGGAAATGGCGCTAGCAAATCATTATCGTTAATG
>CABFPE010000135.1:1326133-1347659 GCA_900660155.1 Hofstenia miamia | reverse complement strand
ATATATATATATATATATATATATAATTTTTACCAGGTAAATTTCTACTGTGCTTATTGTTAGTAAAATAATATTAAGATATTTATTGCAAGATTGAAAATGCTATCCTCATTTTACCATGATAAATAAATAAATCTGGTTATTGTATGCAAGGACATTCCCAAGTCTTCTAAAGTTACCAATTTATTAAATCTATTCATTAAACTTAAAAACACATATCACGTAGATACATCAATAATTTTAAAATATAAGTGCAGAATTAAACAAATATTTTCAAAATCCACAATAAGTTTTGGGAATAAGTTACTACAAAATTCAGAAAACACAAGAAAAAGACATTTAGTTATCAGTACAAATTTTGAATATCAAAGCAATTAAATTTATAGAAAATATATAAAATGAAATTAGTTGATTTGTAAATGTTGATTTTTTTATGATATGTTAGTATGTGTTATGTTTGCGTGTATGTTCTATGTACTATAAATGACTATAGTAGCTTTATTTACAATTTATGGAATTGCCTTCATGTTGGAATCTTATATTTTGTGGAAAGACTTTACATTTATACAAAATAATTCAAATTTTTAAAACAGACAATAGAAAAAAAATAAAAATATAGAATACTGGTTACTTACTTTTGCATCCAAACTTTTTCCTGGAATCTCTTCTATATCCATTATGGCAAATGCATTTGACAGTTTTTTCACGATCCTTACCATAGCCCTCTCCAAATTTGCAATGCCCTGCTCCATTTTTTCGACAGATTTTATCACACTTTTCCCGTGCTAGAATATTCAGTTTATTTTAAAATGAAATTTTTGAAACTTTTTCTAATAAACAAAAATTTTTGAAATTTAGTTAAAATCTGAAAAATATATAAAATATAAAAAATATTCAAGATTGCTGGTTTTCTACTACTAATAACACAATTTTGAAAAAAATATTAAACTAGATTGTATTTGCTAAGACAGCTTTGGAGGTGTTAAATGAAGTTTAATTAAAGTCATTGTACAAATTATATTACTTTTAAAATCTTAATTCTGTAGATATTGACTACAATAACAATTTTTATTTTTTTACTACAAAGATATTTGTGTTCTTATTGTAGCATGATTTGTAATATATTCAGCAAATTCACTTTCATCAGAAGAAAATAACAGTTAGCATAAAATATTAGATTGAACAATTAGAAAAACTAAATTAAACAATTAATATACATTTTAGTGAAATATCCCACAAATATTGATGAAATTTTCAAATTTAGTCATATGTGCCTCATTGTAGGCTATTTTTAGCTCTTCATTTTAATAAATATTAATTTCTTATATAAAATTAATAAAAAAAATTAGGCACTTGAACACCAGATATTTATTGACATTTGCCAAAAAATTAAACTTAACAATTATCATTGTCTGAAAGCAATGTAAACAAAATTTGCTAACACTTTTAGAACCCAATTCAATAAGGATTTGCATGCAGAGTTTATATTACAAATGTACTTACTTTTTGTTTTATCTAAGTAATTAAATGTAAACTTTCATCCCTATAATATTGTAATATTTAAAATAAAGTTTGAAATATGTTTTTCAGGTAAAGTTACAGCCAAATTTGTTTTAAAATTTTGATTCAAAAATTGTTATTTGTCAAACATGAAGTCTATTATAACAATTTTTTCATGAGTTCTAAGTTTTCTAAAGCTTTTGTATTCTAAAAATTATATCTCATAATTTTAAAAAAGTTTTGTAATTTACAACTTCTCAAAATTTTGGAATTTCTTATATTAGGTTTAAATTGCAAGTTTAAGAATTTTTGGTAAATGAAATAAAAAATTTAGGCACTGCCACAATTTTGGGAATGACATGATTTTATAGAAACCCAAATCATTTTCAACATTTGCATGCAATATTTTGTTTACAAAATATACTTACATGGTTTCTCTAAACAAAATAAAATGAGTAGACAGAATAACATAGAAACTATATATATATATATATATATATATATTGCTTGATGACTGGAATTGAATTACTTATAACTATGGTCACTGAATCACTATTATCCCATGCATACATATTAAGAGGTCTTCTGAATAGCCTGTTAAGAGATATTTTCATTATAAATTTCAAATTTTTCAAGCACACATAATTTTTTTTTGCTCATAGATAATTATAGGAAGATGTCCCTAATTTGTCTTAACATTTTCTTTGAATGGAAATTAATTTTTTATAATCCTCCTCTTAGTCAGAACAAATTTTGGTCAAAATCTCTTTAAGAGTAAGAAAGCATAGTACTTTAAAATAAATATTATTCATATCTACTTTTTTCCTGAATTATTTGAAATATTTCTACAAAATTTTTTCATGATTCAATTATTCTTTCTGAACATTCATTACTTGCACAAACTGTTCTAATGTATTAATTGAAGTATTAACTAAACTATAATATAATCTCGTTTTGAATATCCAGTATATATCTAAAGAATAAACTATTCATAGTTTACAATTGTTTAGATTTTGATTTTCATTCAAATTCAACTTTCTGATTTACTAAATGTGGATAACTTTATAAGGTTTGTTTTCTTGGCAGTCAAGATCAGAATGGCCTATGTCACCTTTTTTCTTAACCTTCTGTATTGATATGGATCATGAGTGGTTTCACAAGCTCTGTGATAAATTAGCTTAGTTTTTTCCATACTAATCATGATTTATTTGGCTAATTTTGGTGAAATGGACAACTAAAGTTGTAAATGTTCTTTGTTTAGTTTTAAAAAGTTGCAAATGATGACTGGTCCATTCGCATTACTTTAAAAGGTGTTGTATTTCTTCTAGTGTTACCACCAAAAATCTTATTAATAAGGCATGACACATGCACATCTGAGCACTGTTGGAGCTCTGTTGTCCTCATAGAGAGTATTGCAACCTCCCTTTTCAACACTTTTAGTCTGATAGATATAACTTTAAACAATTAATTTGAGTTCACTATTACTAGATATGGCAACAAACTTCATATATTGAATAGTAAAGCTTAAATTCAGCTATCTAGAATATAGTTATGTCTGAAAATATGATTTTTTACAAATACCAACAACTGTATTTTATTGCCATCTTCTGCAGATATTTATGGTCTTTCTTAGAATATATGCTAATGTAGAATCTGTATCAGGGTCTAGACATTAAGGGAAGCAATGCAATACTTTTTCTTATTGCATAGTCTCAGGATTACAGGAATGATTACATTGTATTATTGTAGAATCAGTAGCTGGGGACTATACCAGCAGTACTAAGGAACTAATTGTCATGGCAGAATGTTGTAAAAATGATCTTAATAGAGCAGCCATGATTTTAGTGATAAAATAAATGATCCAACAAACATTGGCAATTCATCCATGTAACTTGTAACTGTTTAGAAAGAAAACATCCTGGATGACCAATTCACATGGCTTCTAGCCAAAATGCTACCTGAGGAGAAGGTAGCTCATGATTTGAGAATGTGGTGCTATCCTATTTGTCTTGTTGTTTATTATCTAGCTCAATACAAATATAACAGTCTCAATGTAATTCTTTTCTTTCTGCTCACTATTAAATAGCATGTAATTGCTGTGCATTCACACTAACCAATGATATAGTATTGTCACAGTGTAATCATGTTATAGGTGCATGTTGAAATCAAACAAAAGTTTTACTTTCCCTATCCATAACTGTAACTTAACTTGGTCCACAATATGGGCTGCTAACTGCCTGAAAGCTATGTGTCAAATCAGTCCACAGTTAGAGTAACTCCCAAATTGTTGCCATAGAGTTACACAATCATTATTATTAATTCAACTGAATAAATAAAAATATAATGGTGGAAGAGAGTTGAACACAGTTTGGTAAGGTAAACTCTATTCACTTTGCTACAATATCTGCCATAATTATACATAGTTCAAAATAATTACCTGCCTTTGTTTACAACTCAAGAAATCATACGATCATGTTTTCCTTGTAAATTCAATTGAGCAACAAAAAACACAAATCACAGCATTGAGGGGACATAAATTATAGCATGGTAAGCTAAGCTCAAAAATAAGGAGTTGATGTCAAAGTGACTTAATCAACACTAATTACAAAATAAGAATTAAATCAAAACCAAAATACAATTTTTAGAAAGTCCCTGAGTGACTCTACATGCCCCCCTTGCTCAATTCAGCAGTAACTGAAAGGGAGGCCTGGACACTATTTTCTGTGTGGCTTTAACTATTTTGATCTCTGGGAAGCCCTCCCAGCTCTGAACCTTGGCATACTCTAGGGTTTAAGTCAACTGCATTAGGACCTCCCATTGTGTGACCACCTCATTTTATAACTTGAAGAACTGTAGAGTAGGGAGCCTTGAGTTCATGGGACAATGTCAACACAGGTTGTTTAGTCTTCTGGTGAATGTATCATAAAATCTTTCATATAATTGGAGTCCCTTTAGTGTGATCATAAGCATCTGTATGAGGATCTCTGGCATTAATGCTGGTGTTGGGATAAAAGTGAATGAACACTTCTTGTAATGATCCCATCTGGGTAGCATAATTAACAAACAGTGAGCATAATTTTTGTACTTGTTGAAGTGTCATCTGCTCAGGGTTGGACACATCAGCTCTCAACATAGATGTTATTTCAATAAGCTTGGTTACATTGTAGTAAAGTGTGACCATCTCCACATTATTGATCCAAATGAGATTGCTGGATGCCTGGAATAATATTAATACCTGGGGGTTCAGCTGTGTGATTTTTTCTTGTATTTTCTTCAATTGCTCATGGACAGGTTGCCCCCTGACAAAGACGTCGCAAATGGTCAGCTTTCTGTTGATGAAGACTCTTTCTCAGTTATCAGCTTCAATTAACTGATTGCGGAATAACTTGTAGTCATCAGTTCAGCTTAGTGTAACATAATTCAAATCATGTGTGGTCAAATTGAGAGAAACAAAGGAAAGAACTAAGACTGAATTTTGATATAAATATTAATTGTACAACACATGATTATGATTAGTTAATTATTTGTAAAATTTATAAGCAGTAATTTTTCTATTAATTAAATTGGCAGTACAAAAGGATATTTGACAATTGGTAAAAAGGCAAAGTTGCAAAACGCTAATAAATGCTGACATGTGCAAGGCAGCAGATGAAAGATAATCAAGATTTAATAAATTGTCAATAACTCAGTAGTAACAGGTACTAGCCAAATATTTGATTGTTTAAACAATTTCTAGTATAAAAGCTGTGCAATATTATATTTTGTTGATGGCCGAAATTTATCGGATTTACTTTGTTTTCTTTTGTCAGGTTTATTTATTAATTAAATGGAAAGCTAAAAACGTTTGAGCACTAGGGTATTTGAGGCAGTGGTCCACTACTTTGTTTAATGGGAGATAATTCGTAATGGCTGAGCACTTAGCAATGAATTGTTATCACTATTCCAAAGGCTGTGCAATATGCACATTAACAATGATGATTTGCTAGTGCCATTCCCAAGGCTGTGCTGTGGCTGGTAGCTGTTGGTCTACCTGATGTGCTCATAAGTTAGATGTAAGGATAGGGATTTTTCTCTGTTATTGCTTTCCTATCAGTCATTGTTCATTCTATTATATTATCATGTTTACATTAACCCTTGTAGGAGAATTTACAGTTTGGTTGTATTGGAAGTTTATCAATGATATTACATTGTCTTTAATTCATAGTCGACCTATGGACCTAATTCCTATGTTTATGCTGGCTGTGTTGATTGTTCACATGTACAATAGGTTATTAGCATATAGATATTTATCTGTAGGATTATTACATGTAAGGCATGATAACAAGCTAATGCATTCAGGTTGCAAATCTCCTTTATATTACAACATCATTAATAACAAGAACAATCAATGCATTAAATTAGTAGGTTATCCACACATTGTCACAATTTCATTATCACACAACATTTCATGCACTGAGGCTTCATTGTGGTGATTGGTGTTTCTTTCAATGCAAAAGTGTTTGTTGGAATTAATAATTACATTGTAGTTCTTCAATTCCTCTTTGTGCTTTGCCTCAGGTCAGGTGTGCAACCCTGTACTTTGTACCAACCATCTCCTGTCTTGAACCTAAATTACTGTTGTTACTCCAAGTGTTGAATATAGTTGTTGCATAGATATTAGTCTAAGTGTTAAGTAACTACAAGTAAGAACAAAATGAATAGAGATGGAATTTGGAATCTGTCACCTACCTTACTTGGTAACAATAGGAAATATTCGAAGTAGCTCGTAAATTACATCTAAGTTTACTAGTTGGAAGGTTGTCAAGATTCTACAATATGCAGCAATAAATGTGATTGTGATGAACAAATTTTACTGTATTTACTTTGTTATTATAGTCAGGTTTATTTAATTTTTGTAATGGAAAGCTAAACATTCAAGCATGAGAGTTGTCTTCAGGCAGTCCCCCAATCTGGCTAAAGGTATTTCAGAGCAGCTGCATGATCTAGCCTTTCAAAAGTGCAGTGCAGCCAGTAGCCAGGACTTCCAACATGCTCTTAAGTTAGGTTTATGAATAGGGGTTTTTATCAGTTATAGCTTTCCCTTTGATAGATTTGTTAATAAGAAATTTCATTCATAATTCACTATAAGCTCACCCTTTTTATATCAAAATTCTTATGTTTAAATAAAAAGGTTTATTAAACATATGAGGTGCCTCAGAGCCCCAATCTTTGCCAGTTGGCAGGTTTGCTTATTTTATTATCTTGTTTGATTGTATATTAATGTGTTATTCAACTATTGACTGACTTTCAATTCCTACTTTCTCCTGAAAGCATTGATTGCTCACATGTATTGAGGGCCTTCAGGTATGATTATAAACATAAGGATATTACATTTAGGGAATTATAACAAGTGAATGCATTGAGGTTACACTATCATTCTTTATTTAATCAAAGCTAATAACAAGGGCAATCAATACAATAAATTAATAGGTCACAAATCACCCATCATCATTGAGAACACTATCCATGCACTGTGAGGTCTGTTGACAAACTCTGTGGTTTCTAAGAAGAATGGAGTTGTTACCAAATAGGAATTCTTTCTCTTGCATTGATCTGCATCTGGTTTCAACCCTCTACCATCACTGACTCCCATTCTAAATAGATTGTGAAAGAGTATTGGGACCCAGAATTGCTGGCATAATGTTAATACAACTATAAAGTGAGTGATTATAGAATCCTTCACACCCTTTGAATGTAACAAAAAAGGACATTTGTCTAAGCAATTATGCCTATTCTGTTCAAAATAAGGGTTGACAAGATTCTACAATAAAACTGATAAGAGTTGCAACTATATGGATAAACAGAAACAGATGGAAACAAGTTATAGACATGGTGGAATACTTCTATAACACATTGGTGCACTCAAGCACAGGAGTGACAATGTTCAAAGCAATGTAGGGGAGAGAGGCAGCAATGCCATTGTTAAGGCAATACTTTAGTCACACAGAAAAAATGGAGAATGATTTTGTAATACAGCTAAAAGTACAATTAATGGGCATTCATGAAACAACATAAAAAAGTCTGCAACAAGACAACAGAGTAATAACAATAAAAAAATTTATGGACACATGCACAAAGTAGGTGACAATGTTTATGCATTCACACCCATAAAAACATAAATCAAGTAAGGAAATTGAAAACCATATGATCAAGTCAGTATACTATTAAAAAACTATTACCTAATAATGAAACAAGCAATTACAGACATAGAGAATGTGACATTGGACAAATATGCTACATTTAAATTGTTATAAAATAATATATGAAGATTGATGCCCAGAGGACAGCTAAGAATAAAAATAGATATGACCCTGAAAAATGGGATGGGATTTAAACTTACTAACTGAATATATGAAATTATATTAGAGTTATGCACCAACTGTTGAAGAAAAAATATGCAGAGAGAAAAAACCCAGAGAACAACTATTGAACAGACAAAGGCAAAAAGTACAAGAACAAGGAAATATCAAATAAATGACAAATTCAAGGGCAAGAGGATGAATGACAGAGAAGCCTCTCTCACTATTAGTCTGCAATGCTTATTCAAGGGTGAGCAGACAACTAGTGTCAAACTTTCCTTCCAGAAGTCAACACTGCCTGCTCAAATGCAAGTGGGTAAAATGGTAATATTATTTTCAGGAGTCAATGACATAGTATGGCTAGATATATGGAACAGAGAATATTGGTACTATTGTAGAGTCACTTGGGGCCCCTTTTTCTCATTTTAATATTTCAATGTACATTCAAGCTTAGTTTTGCTCTTAATTTTAGTAGTGACATCACTTTGACGTAATTAATTTAGATTGAGTGTAGTATTTCAATATTAAATTTGTTGTCCCTTCAAATTTATGCAGACATGTAA
Source organism: Hofstenia miamia (assembly GCA_900660155.1). Lineage (NCBI taxonomy): Eukaryota > Metazoa > Xenacoelomorpha > Acoela > Hofsteniidae > Hofstenia > Hofstenia miamia. The sequence goes on along the minus strand of CABFPE010000135.1, from coordinate 1,339,258 downwards.
TTGCTCTTAAATTTTGTGAGGGAATAAATGTGATAGAAAAGTGTAAACAATACAGGTAAAATTTTGATCATATTGTATAAATGGATGAGAGACCTGTAGTGAATGCCAAATAAACTTTGTCTCACTGAAATGCATTTGCTTTTTTTCTATTTACTAACTCCTTTTTAGGCATTGTTATGAATTTGACAATAATAATTGCTTAAGTCTCTGCCAACAATTTGGGATTTACTCCTCTCTGAGTTTAAGGAAACAACTTGCTCTATTCCAGCAGGCAGCCCAAATGGTGGACGGAATTAGGTTAAGTCTATGTCTATGTATAGGGAATAACAACTTGTAATCAATCATTACAATTTGAATATGCACACAATAATTCTACCCTGTGATGATAATAAACTGTTGGTTAATGTGAATTCATGACAACTGCATGCTATTATTAATTATTACATGAGCTGAGATAAGAACTAATGAGATCTGCTTTATTGAGCTAGAAATTAACAACTAGAAACACATAAGTTAGCACCCTGGCAAGTTTGGAATTCTCTTTGTGGATACTGCTTCAGCATGATGCCATGCAAGTTGGTTGTCATTGGAAGTGAAATCTTGATGGATCATTCTTGTTTTTAGTTATGATGGCAAATTACCAATATCTTTATTGTTTTGTTAGAATACAGGTTTCTCACTGTGATGGTACCCTTTGAAACCTTCTGTTGAAACCATTGAGTTCCCTAGTACTGCTGGAGTAGCTGAGCTCCCCTGCAATTCTACACTATGACATTTCAAAATTGGTGGAAATAGAAACAATGATTAGGATGAACAAGAATAACCTGGAAGAAATAACAGAAGAGGACATAGAGCTGTGGCAAACATGTGAATCTTGCTAAAAGTATTTAGATTCTTCTACCCACAAACAAAAGTAAGTGAGGAACTAGCTCACATGAGCAGAACAGACCTGCAGATGATGCTAATGATAAGTCTAAAGCAACTACATCTATATAGGAGGTTCTATCCAATTTTCATGGAAAAAATATTTGAACTGCAGAGAATCACAATGATATCAGAGACTATAAAAGAGGCAAATTTCTAAAATATGCAGACATTGTAATGACTGAAAAGCAGGCAGTACTGAAGATGTCAAAACAACCAGAATTCACTAAGGTGAAATGGAATGAACAACAAACTGAAGTCCTAATAAAACAGGCTAATGCACTAGTGCATATAGAGCAACCATTTCTAAAATTAACACAAGCTGAGGAGGGTGTGTAGCATAATCCTTCAAATATTACTGATTGCCACCAAGAAGAGATTATGATCAAAAGGAAAATAAAGCAATCAGATAATTAGAATGATTTGCCAATTAAGACTTTTGTATTTAATAATGAATAGATTTCATTTAAGAGCAAATGTCTGTTGTAGAATCTTGACAACCTTCCACTACTAAATCTAAACTTAATTTAGGAGCTGCTTTGACTAATTTCCCTCCTTGACTAGTACAGTAGGTGACAGATTCCAAGTTTCCATCTCTCTTCCTTTACTCTAACTTGTTGTGAATTGTTAATTAGAATAATATCTGATCAACTACAATTCATACTTGAACTAACAACAGTAATTTAGGTGCCAGACAAGAGATAGATGGTACAATGTGCAGGGTCAGAAACCCGACCTGAAGCAAAGCACAAAGAGGAATCGAGGAAACCACGATGTAATCATTAATTCCAAATAACACTTGAACATTGGGAGAAACACCAACAGCCACTCCAATGACTCAGTGCATGAAATAATGTGCGAGAATACAATAGTGACAGTGTGTGATAACTTACTAATTTAGTGCATTGATTGCTCTTGTTATTAATGACGTTGTAATGCAAAGGGAATTCACAAACTGAATGCATTAGCTTATTATTATTCCTTACATGTAATAACCCTACACATAAATATGTACATGTTAAAAACCTATTGTATATGTGAACAACCAATGTGGTCAGCGTAAAACAATGAGATGGGTCATTCAGTCGACTAAGAGTTAAATACAATGTAATAACAATAATACACTTCCAATAGAAGCAAAATGTGAATTCTCCTACAAGGGCTAACATAGATCTAATACTAAAATAAAACGAACAACAAATGATAGGAAAGCTATAATGAAGAAAAACCCCTATCCTTATATGTAACCTATGAGCACATCAGGTAAGCACAAGCTACCAGCCACACAGCCATTTGAATTGCACTAACAATTAATTGTTAAACAAAATATAATATTGCACAGTTTTTATACTAGAAACTTTTAAACAATCAAATATTTGGCTCGTACCTGTTAATTCTGAGTTGTTGACAATTTACTAATTCTCGATTTTCTTTTGTCTGTTGCTCTGCGCACGTCAGCATTAATTAGCGTTTTGCGACTTTGCCCTTTCACCATTTGTCAAATATACATTTGTACTGCCAAATTAATTAATAGAAAAATTACTGCTTATAAATTTACAAATTGTTTAACTAATTATAATCATGTGTGTACAATTAATATTTATTTCAAATTGCAATCTTAGTTCTTTCCTCAATTTCTCTTTTCTTGACCACATGATTGAATTATGTTACACTCCCCCTCCAGCACAGCTAATTAAGGATCACGACTCTCTCATCATGGACCATTTCCACCACCTGTTTTATCATAGTGTTTGCTTCTGGCATCTCCCATTCAGTTTTCTCAAACTTTTCATCTTTTGTTAGTTTCAAATACTGCATAATTCATTTAATTTCCCATTGAACTTCTCATAATATTTCTCATAAAGTTTCAATCCTTTGATTGCTATCATGAGTGTCATTATTGTGTCTACTCTACTTGTGTGAGCCAACTTGGGTCTTATCATTGTGTTTGGGTAGAAAAATTCATACATAGATCTTAATGATTTGGATATAGAAGCTTCATCATAAAATGCACTTATGTTGTTTCTTACTTCGTTGTTTTTTCCCAATCTTACCATCGTTATTATTTCAACTCACCACATCACATCATAATATCTGTACCTAGAACTCCATAGTTCTCCCCACGCTATATCATTTATTCCTGAAAACAACATCACCATTTGTCTGTTTCTTTTCTTGATTTTGCTTTGCTCTTTCCTTATTTGTTTATGTATGGCCTCACCTTTTGCGATATAAGTCATATGGGGTAATGTCTCCTTTGATATATACTCTTTCTTTGTTGTCATTTTTGATTAATATCTCTTTTGACTTTCTATAATGTTTGTCTTTAGCAATCTTTTCTGCCTCTTCCAATTTATTTACATATGTATTTTCTTCATGCCACAAAGCTTTTACTGGCTTTTTGTTTTTTAGTCACCATGTTGATAATAGCATTGGTGCTGAGATTGTTGGTGGCAGTGTACATTTTAACAATGTAGTCATTGTATGTTTTTCTATCTCTTCATATGAGCCTTCCATTTTTGATGTAGTTGCCATTACGAACGTAGCAGGATAATTATTTTTACTTGTTTTGACATTTTCCCAAAACATGTTGGTTAATCCATGCTTCATAAGATTTTGAGCAGTTTCAGCTTTCATCACAAACTTTGCGGTTGTAGCATTTGGTTAATTTCTTGCCTTGTGAATGCTTCAGTACACAATATTTTTATCATTGATTTTGTTTCTCTTTCATATACTTCGCCATATATTCACTGTACTATGTTGTCCATCTTTTCTCTTCTTACAGTTATTTCCACTAGAAGACGTTTGTCATCTGTGTCCACCCATGATATCTCACTAGGCTCTTTTTCACCCCATTTTTCCATATTGACTTTGTCTATCTCTCTTTGTGTTTCCAGGGTTAATGCAATTGTATTTGATTGTAGCAATAGTTCCTCCATTCACATTTCTTTTTGTGATTTGCTACCCATTTTGATAATTTCTATCAGTCTATTCTCTCCTTCTTTTCGCATTACTTCCAATTTCTTTATTATCTTGGTATAAGCACATTGAGGATAATCACAAAAATACATTTGCATCTCGTTTGTGATTGTTTTGTTAATCTCTTTCCTTTCAATTTCTTTAATCAGTGTACTGGCACTTTCTCTTCTAACTAGATTACGAGTTGTTAGCCATGGTTGTTGTTTTAACTATTTCAGCTTCGTATTTGAAGTAGCTCCCCACATAAATTTCTTTGCTTCATCATTCAGTATGTCTACTTCTGCCAGACATATTCCTGTCTTGTTGGCAAGTTCTACAATACTCAGTCTGCCTAGTGTATGTTGTTGTGTTAACAATTGCGATAGTGATAATATTTCCACATACTGTAACAACCACTGTTTTACATTCACTGGTATCAGAGCTACTGCTATTTCATACCTTTTAATCTTTGGAATATTTTTTCATTCTTTTCTTCTGATTGGCAAGACTAACTTTTCATTGTTTGTCAAAGCTATACTTAATATCCATATCAATGTCCGCGCTCTTATGTGTGGTGCATTAGTTTCTTCAAAAATCATGAAATCATGTTTCTGAAATTTCGTTTGTAATCCCACTCGTAAGCTATTCTTATTTCCAGCAACGCCATTTCCACTGCTTTGTGATAAGTTTTTATAGGCGATATTATGTCAATCATTGGCCATTCTTCATGTACAGGCTTCTCAGTTTTCATTTCTTTCCACACATTCATAATGTTTTTCAAATGCTCAGGCGTCTGATTCATACTGCACTTCACATACAGATTTCCTGTTTCTTCTAAATTTTCTTTCATTCCAAGCTTCTCCATGGTTCTTACTTGTGTGGCATAATCCATCAAAATATCATGTGTGGTCAAGATGAGAGAAAGAATGAATGAAACCAAGACTATAAATATTATAATGATTATAATAATTAAGATGTAAACACGTGATATGATTGATTATTTGATTTTGTACATTGTTTTGTGCAGTTATATTTAAATTATGCTCAGCAGTATTTGACAAAACAAGAGATGGCCAAACAGCATATTCTAATTAAAGCTGATGTTGCGTAATTATCAGCAGAACTATAAACCAAGGGAAAACTGTAAACAAGATCGATTATATACATACTAGTTGAGTATCAAGCATTTGCTTATTTACTATGAAGTGCTATAAATATATTTGAAATGTTAAGATTACTGATGAACAAATTTAGTTGGATTTACTTTTCTCTTGTCAGGTTACTTTATATTTTTATGGAAAGCTAAAAGTTCAAGCACTGGGGTAATTTGTACAGTGGTTCCCACATCCGTTTAAAGGTATGCTGGAGCAGCCTCCTAATAGCCATTCCACGGTGGGGAGGGCGACAGCTGTAGTTACCTTTCAGTGCTTTTAGGCTACAAATAGGTATAGGGGTTTTTTGCCGTTATAGCTTTCCTATTCTTCATTGCTTGTCAGTTATTATGATTATGATTAGTATACTTTACATGATTGTTTCCCTATCAAAGAATTCCAATCCATTCTGGTGTCACCTTATAATCAGTGAATTAGTATTGAAGTTAATTATATCTTGTTTTTATATTACATTCATTATCAGTTTACTATCAGAATTAAGTTGCTCATTATTTCCTATTGTAGACCTTTGGCCAACTTACGCATTTGTTTTCTTGCTGGCGGCATTGATTGTTTACATGTATCAAGGGCTATCATGTATCAGTATATATGTAGGGCTATTATATGTAAGGCTCAATAACAAGCTGAAGCATCCCAGTTGCTGTAATCGATTATCATTACAAATTCATAATAACAAAAACAATCAATGCACTAAATTCTTGATTAGTTGCCAATCCCCTTACACTGAGTTCATTATTCACACACTAATTCCGTCGATGGGTTTCACTGCGAAGAAGAAGTGCACTTTGTAGTTGTGGCTGATTACTATATATCTGAAACCATGTGGCAAACCTTTGGGTGTCGATCCTGTCTTCCATCTTTCACTCTTTACCTAAATGAGTTGTTGTAAGTTACACAGTTAAAGAGGTTACTGTATATTAAGTTAAGTTAATCAACAGAACACTCAATTAGAAGGAGAGAATTTAGAAGATTGTCAAGCTTACTTACCATATTATCTAAGAAAAGTAATAAGTTACTATGTATTCATTACGAAAATTGAATTGGCATGATTCTACAATATTGTTCGATATGGCGGGCTTGCTAATGCCCCCCACTACTATTTACTTTGTCAATACCTCCGTGAGAAAAAATAACCAGCGAGTGTAACAAACTTTTTAGCTGATCAAAGAAGGGGCCGAAGATTGTTTATTGGAAAACTAAACAAGGAAACTACAAAATCTCTTCAAAAAACTCAATCAAAAAGAACATGAAGATATTTAAAAAAACACAAGGATCGAGTAAGATAGAAATTTCTTATGACTATGCTGACATTTCTGAAGAAAGGTCGATTTGTGACAATGAAAATGATAAAGGCTGTATCCTATTGGTTACGTAACTACCCAACCTTGCCTCGAAAGAAACTGGCATCCTAAATCATTATTGATGGCTTAATTTGGCCAATAGGGTTCTAAGATTTTACATTTCGACCGAAAATCCATGCAATCCATTGAAGATTCTTACTAAATACATTTTAAATGTATATCCTCTTGTATGATTGCAATAATGAAAAATGCTCTATTAAAAAGTGGGCCACTTATATTTTTTGATTTGCAACACTTTCCATAAGTAGTTAAACGATGTTATTGACCCAGTTTTGCAAAGAGGTGCATACTAAGCCTACAGTGAAAATATATTACTGGCTATGCTAACAGATCCCATTCTTCACATTAGAGAACTAACAATAAGGAGGATAATAAATATAAGAAATCTGCAAATAAAATCAAGTGATGTCAGACGATTATCTATTTTTCTTCAGAAAATTATTATGATTTGGTTGATTGGTTTATTTGAGTATTTCTTGAAAACATTATGAAAAATGAAAAAGACAAAGTAATAAATAGTCCGAATTTCTTGTCCCATAACCAAGCAGTGGAGCATTGTGTGAAAATTGTTACTGAGGCATCAAAACACGTATGTGGCAGTGATCATTTACATATGGGCCAAATTGGAGTTATTTAATCAATGCAGTGAATTTAACAGTAAAAAAGATTATTTTTCTAATAAATAATGTGTTTTTTTGTAAATTTATAAAAAAATAAAATTATTTAAGATTCTCATTTTCCACTGATCATATGACAGATATAAATTTTTTCCAATTTTTTATTTTTATTTTGACTCATGGTGGGAACTAAAAAATTAACTGAGCTTATTGATATTTTGCAACGATTATTACAGTGGGCCAACACTACTTTTCTGAGATACCGAAAACTAATCAAATGAAAAAAAATTTGTTTTGCTCCATTTGAAAAACACTAAAGCACAGTGTAAAGAAAAAAGGAAAGCACTATTTGAGAGGAAGATGATGTCACTTTTATAACATACCATGCTCTATGAACACCCGGATTAAACACGTTTAAATTAGGTCAGGCTTGGACATGATGTCTAACTGCAGGTGTTTGGTTATATTTTACAATGTTTTACATATAATTTTAAATATTACCGATTTTTAGTGAACACCCATTATATATAGCCTTTTACAAGAAGGAATGAATGGTTCTGATTACAATACAATTTTCGTTAAGTTGTATAGGACTATGTTTTTCATTCCTTATAATATTTTATTGTAAACACATCCTTATTATATCATTTCTACATTTTGTAATACATCGTCATCAGACATTTAAGATTATTAGATATTTATGCATTATGTTTTGAACATTTANTATTGTTCGATATGGTGGGCTTGCTAATGCCCCCCACTACTATTTACTTTGTCAATACCTCCGTGAGAAAAAAGTACCAGCGAGTGTAACAAACTTTTTAGCTGATCAAAGAAGGGGCTGAATATTGTTTATTGGAAAACTAAACAAGGAAACTACAAAATCTCTTCAAAAAACTCAATCAAAAAGAACATGAAGATTGATGCAATTGTTTTCTTGCCGGCTGCATTGATTGTTTACATGTATGAAGGGCTATCATGTATTACTATATCTGTAGGGCTATTATATGTAAGGCTCAATAACAAGCTAAAGCATCCCGGTTGCTGTCATCGATTATCTTTACAAATTCATAATAACAAAACAATCAGTGCACTAAATTCTTATGTAGTTACAAGTTCCCTCACACTGAGTTCACTATTTACACACTAATTCCGTCGATGGTTTCCACTGTAAAGACGAAGTGCAATCTGTAGTTGTGGCTGATTAATATGTATCTGGAACTGTATGGCGAACCTTCGGGTGTTGATCCTGTCTTCCATTTACCACTCTTACCTAAATGAGTTGTTGTTAGTTAAGCTGTTAGACAAGCTAATGTGTATTAAGTTAAGTTAATTGAACAAACACTCAATTGGAAGGAGAGAATTAGGAGATTGTCAAGATTACTTATTGTATTAGCTAAGAAAAGTAATAAGTTACTCTGAGTTCAGTGTCAAAAGTGGATTGGCATGATTCTACATGGCGACTGTGACAGGTGCTCAAAGAACGCATGGGAAAGAGAGAAATGCTTTATTGGAAATGTAACATCCTCTACCAGGCCTATGTCACTGTGTATTATTGTTAGTGATTATCACTCAATTAATGGCAGGTAAGGATTTACTAATTGAATAGACTGCTAATGGTTTCCTCTTTGTTTAGCTAGTTATGCTAACTGTATAATAACCATCACTGTTTAGGTGACAAAGCCATGCAGTGGATTCTTTGATTGACTAACTGTGGGCTACTGCCTGAAGCTGATCTCCACACAACAGTTCCTCTCTTTCATTAATGATCGATCAAGTTTGCTGCACCATCTTAGCTCAATGGACATTAATTATGTGTACCTTACATTAACTCAGTGCATGCACTCATGTCAAAGCATTACTGACTTAAACTCAATCTTTTGTAAAGTGTTTTGTTAAACTGAATAAGTAGAGCAACCTGGCATTGACACTAGCTGCATTAATTTTATATCAAGCTAGCCATTACTGTAAAACTGTTGGCTTTAATAGTTAATTAATATATTGCAGCTTCCTGCACCTACATTTAATAACAATACATGTGAAGTCATTTATTTGGTCGATTATCGTCAAGTCTCCTATTTTTACTGACATAGATATAGCCCTAATTGTTGGCTATCCAGCCATTTCATGAATCTATTATAATGTACATGTAATGATTGATAGTCAGACTAACCAAGAATCGAAAAACTCCCTATCCATAACTTAAGTGCGCTTTCGTGACTGGCACAAGGACCCTTCGAATCACTCCTGTGATGGACTCCAGCCACTACTCGACACGACTTGCTTAGCTGAACATTTTAATAAATTTCAAACCAGATAAATGAAGATAATAAATTAAAATAAACTCCAAAGAATTTATTGTTCATCAAATTCCATTTAAATTCTAAGCTATTTATTTAAAAAGTTCTAAGTATCTGCTGATTTCAAATTTTGAATTAATCTTCTGCCAATATGGCTGTTCTGATGTAAGCGTAGATTCGCTTGTTACAATTTCTCTAATTTTTCTTAATCGTCTACTCTATATTTCTCATAATGGGAAATTTTGTAACTTAGTTGTATAATACAAATGAATAAGATATCTAACAAAATTTTACAATCATTTTTTAATCACTGCTAATCTTTTCAACGCTATTCCTTTTAGTTTGCAGCTTGATCCTTTTGATGATGCTACATGCCCTCCTCAGCTTGCGTTATGGACAGCACAGGTCTTTCCCCGTGCACGAGAGTGTTGGCTTTTCTTATGAGTGACTCAGGCTCATTATCTTCCCATGTTATCACTGCATATTCAGATTGCTTTGTCATCTTCAGCACTGCCTCATGCTCAGTTATCATGGTGTTTGTGTATTTCAGAAATTGAGTTTCCCTGATGTTTTCTGCTATTGGTGTCAGTTCTCATAGCTCGTTCATCTTTCATGAGAAAATGTAACATCCTTCACCTGGCCTATTCGTACAGTGTATTATCGTTAATATTATCACTAAATAAATGGCGGGTGAGGATTTACTGATTTGGTAAACCACCAGACGTTTCTCCTCCGTTTAACTGGTTAGGTTAATTGAGTATTAATCATCATTGTTTAAGTGACAAAGCCATGTGACGTTTTCTCACTGAATCATCTGTGGGCTACTGCCCAAAGCTGATCTCCACACCACAGTTCTCCTCCTTCATGAACGATTGACCAAGTCCACTGCACCATCTCAGCTCAATGGGAACTAATTATGTGTACCCTACATTAGCTCAGTGCGTGTGCTCACGTCAAGATGTAACTGACTTAAACTCAATTTTGTAAAGTGTTTGTTGGATTGAATAAGTAAAGCAACTGGGCATTGACACTAACTGCAGCTATTTAATATTAAAGTAGCCATTACCATAAAATTACTGGCTTTAGAAATTAAGGAAAATGTTGCAGTTTCCTATACTTACATTTAATAACAATACATGTAAAGTCATTTATTTGGTCGATTATAGTCTAGTCTCCTACTATTAATAATAGATATATATATCCCTAGGGTTCAGCTATCCAGCCATTTCAAGCATCTATTCAATGTACATGTATGGATCAATAGTCAGGCTAAGCAAGAATCGAAAACCTTCTATCCGTAACATAAGTGCTGTTTCATGAGTGGCACAAGGACCCTTCGAATCACTCCCATGATGGAATCCAGCCACTACTCGACACAACTTGCTTAGCTGAACATTTTATTAAATATCAAACCAGATAAATGAAGAATGAAAATAAAATAAACTCCAAAGAATTTATTGTTCATCAAATTCTATTTAAATTCTAAGCTATTTATTTAAAAAGTTCTAAGTACCTGCTGATTTCAAATTTTGAATTAATCTTCTGCCAATATGGCTGTTCTGACATAAGCATAATTTCGCTTGTTACAATTTGTTTAATATTACTTAATCGGCTCTGGTATTTTTCTCAGAATGTACAATATTGTAACTTGGTTGCATTTTACAAAATGAATAAGATAATTAACTAAATTTTTACAATCATATTTCTGATTATATTTCATCACTATTAATCAGTCTACGCTAATCTCTTGTTTGCAGCTTATTCCTTTTGGGTGATGCTACAAAAATTTCAAAGTATTTCTCATATAGGCGGATTGTAGCATCACCCAAAAGAATAAGCTGCAAACAAAAGAGATTAGCATTGAATGATTAACAGTGCTTAAATATAATCAGAAAGATGATTGTAAAATTTAGTTAATTATCTTATTCATTTTGTAATATGCAACCAAGTTACAATATTGTACATTATGAGAAAAATACCAGAGCTGATTAAGTATTATTTGACAAATTGTAACAAGTGAAATTACGCTTACATAAGAACAGCCATATTGGCAAAAGATTAATTCAAAATTTAAAATCGGCAGGTACTTAAAACATTTTAAATAAATAGCTTAGAATTTAGAGAAANGTTGTCAACTCTATGGTTTTCATTTGCCTGTAAAGATTGATTGCTATGCATGGGTCTACCATAATTCAGTAGATCTGTGCCCAATAGTCTATCTGTATGTCTAGGTGTATCAGCTCTGGGATCATTGTATTCTTATCTGTCTTCTTCCATGGGAAGATGTTTTCACCTAAATTGCATGCATTTTCTAAGTGCTCAGGAATCTCGTCTTGTGTAGTTATTGTTATTAGTACAACTCTGACATTTTGCACTCTTGCCATCCTTGTTGTATCGCCCACTTTCTTTTCTAACGTTTTTGTGTATTCTTTCTGTTTTAGAATGTGTATAATTGTGAGGTTGTCTGCATCCATATTAACTTCCGGTATCTCTGCAATTTAATCTTTATATGCCATTATTGCTTGGGCTGTATTTAGTGTAAATGCATCATCAAATATGACGTGCACCATACTGCGCATGTATGGCCTCTCTAGAGTTTCGTTCATCTCCTGTGGATAGCTGATAATGACGTTGACTTTTGGCCTATTATTGGCATCGAGCATGATTGGTAAAAATTTTTCTTTGACCCTCGCGACTTTCTGTATATGGATCTTTGTTTCTGGTGACAACTTTGCAAATGCATTGTAGCGCATCTTCGAAGTTCCCATAAATTACGGATGTAATGTTTCCCCATCTATTTTTGACATTCATTTTTCTCTTTCTTTTGATCTAACTGTTCTTTCTGATGTTGTCTCTGAGGAGGCATGTAGCTGGGTCATCCTTAATGGTAGTCTACTGGTGCTCAGTTCACAGTCCAAAGATTGTGAATCTGTGCTGATATTTTCTACTGTTTCGCCCTTGAATCAGCTCACAGTTACTCCTATTGGCACTTGACCAACTGTGGTTCTGGATGAAATGACGTCAGCCTTGAATTGCTTTCGTATCTCTTTGGTTCTTCCACCACTTACACCTTCCCCTGGAACTCCTCATGTCTCACCGCCCTTGAATTGGCGTCGTGGACTTTGGGAGGGAAAGTTGTGCTGCGCACCAGTTTTCTGCATGCCCTTGAATCAGTGGTGCAGATCCCTGGTGGGAGAGGCATTTTGTTCGTTGGTCTCTCTGCCCTTGAATCAGCCTTGAGGACTACTAGGACGCCTTCTCACTCTACATTGTCTATTCATCAGCTCTTCGTTCTTGTCACTTCTGACCTCGATTCAGCATCTGGTTTGAGAACTTCTTTGCACTCTCCTTCTCCTGTTTGTTGTTGAGAGCTCCTCCAATTGTTGTGTTTTGCACACTCTCTTCTTCATCAGTGGGTGCATCATTATCCTCTAATTTCCTAAATGCAGTTAATAAATTTATATCCCATGTTTCAGGGTCATATATAGGTTTATGTCTTGCTGCCTTTTGAGGCAGCACTCTCTGTCTCAGTTCCTCGTTTTTGCTCTGTGCTCAGTACTCATCATCAAATTCTTCTTAATGTACACTATCTAAATCATACATATTGTATATAATTTCATTGCTGTTGATTCAGCATATTTTGAATTTGGCGTTGTCATCAATCTTTGTCTCTTTGATATCTGCTGTAGCTCTCTTTAGGTTTTGAAAATGTAATAGTCTATTATTATCTAGCATATATTCATTGTTCAGTAGTGTTTGTGTTATCATGTGAGGGCCGGTCCATACTGTTTTC
>CABFPE010000135.1:1283731-1302484 GCA_900660155.1 Hofstenia miamia | reverse complement strand
TATATATATTTATAGATTTTGTACTTTCTTAAGAACATATAAATGATTAATTTCATGTATTCAAAAAATATGCGATAAACTGTTATAGCAATGTAACTTACTTGAGCTTAATTTTCCCCTAAAGATGTAAGTGCATCAACTTCAATCAACTTCATCATTTTTCTCTAAAAATTTTCATTTCATCATTGGTGGTGAAGTTATTAGTGAGGAGTTTGATAGAGAGATTGAAACATTTGAAGGCTGATAATAAGCTGAATCTTTATTGTTGAGCCATTCCTTCATTTCATCATTAGATGTAATCATTGTTCTTCTTCTTCTTCAAATTTAATATTTTTTAGAGCCACCTGAACACATCATTTTCTGCACATTGTTCAAATAAAATGTGATGTGTATGCAAGTGATTTATAAAGTTCTTATCAAAAACCAAATTAAAACTGGCTACATGCTGCACAATGATTTATTAATTGAATTTACAAGGCATAATATCTGTAAATCAGAAATTATGACAACCAATAATTGCATTAATTGGACATCAATGCTACTACCTTACATATTTTAATGAGATCCTTTAGTCATTTGAACCCAATAGTAAATCAGGCTAGACACTAGGGACGGGACCAATGAGGAAAGTGACCTGGGTCCATTAAATATTCAATTTTTTATTATATTTTGTATATTATTAATTTATTGCAGTATTTAATAAATATCAGATGTTAGTTGCTTGTGTGGCATAATCCACATGTGGTCGAATTAAGAGAAAAGATGAGAAAAAATAAGACTCAATTATAATGTAGCATAATCTAAAGCATAATGCTGCTAAGAAGAGAAGATCAGATGATTAGTCAGAATTAAGATCGAATTATTATTTATTGAATAAAACAATTTAAATTTAATTATCATCAGTATGTTGTAAATGCAACTAAGGAACAATATAGCAAATTAGTACTTGTCGATGAATAATTTCACAAAACAAAGGGGGCAATAATGCTTCCATTATTTTTAGCCATTTTTGGCAGACGGTAGAATTCAAATTTTGAACGACAGGTACTTTTTGAAATTAACTATAAATTGAGTGAAAATCAATTTGGACACTTTTGAAGTAAATTCTTTGAAAATCTTATCTTTAGATTTCATTTGGTTTGCTTATTTCTAAATCATGTCAAGCTNAGGGTAGATGCAGTAGTAGTGGCTTGGGCACACATCAGGAGCAATTCGAGGGTCCCTGATCCAAGCCATGAACCTGCATTTATGTTAGGGGTATCATTAGGAGTTTTTATCCGTGTAGCTGACTATTGATTCATACATTCACATGTATTAAATAAGTGATTTTGGAGATAAGGCTAGTTAGCCTACCGTAGGTTTAATTTATATTAATTATCTTGACTAATTAGGTGACCTCTAAATAGACTGATAAATAGACCAAGCTTGTGTTGTTATCTAAATGTAAAGTAGGAAGCTGCAAGTAATTATTTATTTTGTTTATCTATATTAATTAAAGCCAATAGTTTTCGGTAATGGCTGAAGTAATATTTATTAAGCAGCTAGTAACATTGCCAGGTTGCACAGTACAAAGTTACACAATACAAATTGAGCTTAAGTCAGTTATTTCCAGGATTGAGGTTTGCACTGAGTTAGGATAGGGAACATATAAGTTACTATGCTGAACTGAGAATTGGAACTAATCAATCAACAGCGGAGGTACAAAGATGTGGAGTAATTTGGAGATCAGTGTCAGCCAGAGGCCATGATTGAATCACGGAAAGGAACTGCGACGATATCATACCTAAATAGTATTGGGTTACTTGAAGTTAATGAAAGTTAATAATAATGTATCTCATGTCGGAGTAAAGAATTAATATCAGTGCATCCCTACCCGCATCTAACAGGAAATAATGATTTAAAAGAATAATTGACTCTCTGTTAAAGCTTGGTAGTGGATGCTACAGTAATAATTAATTGAATGTAAACCACACGATTATTATCTATTTGTTATTTGTAAATTTTTTATAAGTAAAGTTTTTTATATTAACTGTATCAGCAATAATTTGACAAAAATCAAAAGGACAATCTCACGTAAGCTAATTAATGATGACATTGCATAAATAACAGCAGACAAAGGTAAAGTGAGAAAACTGTCAACAAAGGTTATTAACAGGTACTTGCCAAATGTTTGATTATTTACAGAATTGTAATATAAATATGCATTAATCAATTTTATTTGTGATGAACAAATTCTACTGGATTTTACTTCTTTCTTTTGTCAGGTTTATTTAATTATTTAAATGGAAAGCTAAACATTTGAGCGCAAGGGTAATTGTTGGTGGTCCCCAAATCCAACAAATGGTGTTTAGGAGCAGCTGCATAATTCAGACATTCACAAGTGCGATGCAGCCAGTAGCTGTGAGATATCTACGTGCTCTTAGGGTAGGAATAGGAATAGAGGCTTCTGTGTTATAGCTTTCCTACCATTCATCAGCAAATAATGAATGCATTATAATAGCTGTATAGCTATTGTAAGGCTAACTCATTTTAGATCTAAATTGTTTCAAGGCCATAACAAACAGTATTATACATACGAGATGCCTACAAGCCCTGAACCATTTCAGTTAGTTTATTTATTACCTATTACATGGTCATATCACAAAGTAGTTTTCAACCTGTCATTCAACCTCAGACTGACTTTAATGTGTCCTCTTTTGCCGACGGTATTGATTGTTTGCATATATATGAGTTTGGCATGTATGTTCATAATTATAGGGTTATTAAATGTAAGGCACTATAACAAGTGAAAGCATCAAGGTTGTGACACTTCCCTCTCTTTACTTAATGAGAATAACAAGAGCAATAAATACAACAAATTAATAGGTTATTACACACACACTTCCACTGAGACAACATCCAACACCATGTTGGATGTTCAAGGATTCTGGAACTGTTACCAAGTTAGAAAGCCTCTCTTTTGCATTGCTTTGCGTCAGGTCTTGACCCTTTACCATCCAATGTCCTCAATCTAAACAAGTTGTGATTAGCAAAGGCATTGATACAATTCAATGTAATTAATACTCTAATTATTAGCTATGCAATAATAATGATTGAGACTGTTTTGGGATCTATTCTACCTAGTTAATTGCGTACAACTACAGAATTTGGTATAGCAATTTCTCAAACTAGCAAAATAATGGTTGACAAGATTCTACACTTAGAAAAAATTTCTTGTACTTCCAGAAAGAAACTTTTAAAATGTGGAATTGTTTCTTAGCGATTTTCATTTATATACTGACACCATTTTTCTAATTAATGAGCTTTTTAATATATCATTTATTTTGAAGAAAACATTTATATATTTTATTAAGAAATTGTAAAAATCCATCTTGTAAATATAAAATAATGTAGATGCATACAAAGAGAGAGGTATAATTAGCAACCTGTTGATAGAGGGAGATATAATTATTAGTGGAAGTTTTCAGTTGCTATGGGAACAATCCAAAATTTTGAAACTATAATGCTTTTTGTACATGTTATCTCTTTGCATACTTTCATCAAGTTTAAGTAAGTTTTTATGAAATGACACCTGCCACCCTCTATATACTATACAAATTTGGAGAAGCTTCCCTGGATGTACACATTTTTTCTAAGATATATATATATATTGTTTTAAGATATTCAATCTCAAGGTTATTATATTGTTCATAAAACCTATTATTCAAAAAAAATTTATGTTTTTGTGTAATTCAACTATAAATGGGTACATTTAATAATTTAAATTATATATTTAATAAATATTTAAAAGCTTTAAAATCTTGTATTAGATATTAATGAATGCATTGAAAAGGCTGGGTTATGTGCTCGTTATTATAAAACAATTTGCAGAGATAGAACTCCATCATATGAATGTCAATGTAAAAGAGGCTTCAAGAAGGTGTCTGGAAAATGTAGAGGTAAAATATTCCTATTTTGTAAGTCTTAGTGAAAGAATTTAATGATTATTGACTGCAGTAGATTCCACATGACAGCTTGAAGAAATATTGCACTATAATGCTTGAATTGATTATGAAATTTGCAAAAAACAAATATGCTTTTACTGTTAAAATATTTGCATCTATTATTCGGAAATTTTGCAAAAAAGAATTAAATATCCATTATATTTTAATAAGATAACTTCTTAATTTAACCCAAATGTAAACCTATCCATGGTAAAACCCAAAAAAGCAAAATATTCTGAACTGCTAGATAATTTGCATTATATTAAAGTTAAGTGTAGAAATCTTGTCATGGTTTACTAAAGATATGTTTGTGTGTTTGCTAAAGCACAATTTATAAATATAGTTTCTATGTTTCAAATTTTATGTAAAACAATAGATATGATTGATTATGCATTGGCAATAAGTTCTTCATTGGAACTAGTACACATAATCAATTTGAAGATAGCTTAGAATGTTTGCATTAAGCAAATAGTTTCTATCATACAGAATCTAGGTATAATGTGAAATCTACCTAGTTCAAATTATGACAATTAGGTGATAGATAATGTATTGATGTATGATTGTGTTTTCTTATTAGAGTGGAATTACCTCATTTAATTCTTGTGTATTAATTCAGTTAGTATTTAATTTCTATTCAATGTGGCTTAATTTAAATATGTATCTTTCTCAATACATAATTAAATAACAAATTAAGTTTATATTTTAGATTTATTTGCACATTTCAGTTTGAATAAGTTAGTTAGTTGGTAAACTAGATTCTTATCAAAATTCTGACAGAAATTCTTTTCTATGGAGTTTGTTTTGTACTATTTTTGTCAAAATATGACACATTTTAATCTAATTATAGTGAAATAGTCACTGCATGTATTTTCAAATATATAAACATTTTTCTAGCCCACTATTTTGTCAGCTTTTTTATTACTAAAATTACAATAATTAAATTTTTTATTAGATATTAATGAATGTGCTGAAGATCCTCAAAAATGCTCTAAAATTGCTAACAGTGAATGTCGTAACTCATATTCTTCTTATTTCTGCATATGTAATCTAGGCTACATAAAAAACATAAGGATGGTATGTGAAGGTAAGCTATTTCACATTTTAAATTTTTTTATTAAGAATTAGTGATATTTCTATTACAGCATATATTTTACAATGAATTATTAATAAAAACTAGCATATGAAAATTACATAGGAAATTAAAACATCATCAATAGGCAGGTACATGTTGTTTTTTTGTACAAAATACTATAAAAACTGTAAGCAAGTTTCAAAAGTTTGATAAAATAAATTGCTTAGATTTATTTTTGCTTTGTATGAGGTTTACACAATGGAAATGGAAGGTTAAATGTTCAGGCGCATGTTGTTTGTTTGTACAAAATACTATAAAAACTGTAAGCAAGTTTCAAAAGTTTGATAAAATAAATTGCTTAGATTTATTTTTGCTTTGTATGAGGTTTACACAATGGAAATGGAAGGTTAAATGCTCAGGCACATGAGTAGTGTTCAGGGATCCTGAGGATGCCCTTACTGGCTTTTGGGTGGCTGCCTTGCCAAATTATTTGTGAAGAACATGTTGCTGCTGTGGGAAAATGATATTGCATCAAAGGCTTTGCCTTAACAAGTTTTCTGCTTTCCAGTTGGTATTGTAGAGTCACTCAGGGACTTTTTGTCAGGATGATGTAATTCTTTATTTCTAATTTAGTTTTGTTTTTTGATATACAAATAATTGTGTAAGTTAAGGCAACAATTTGGGAGTACTTTCCTCAAAGTACGGGGGCGTCACATAGCTTCTAGAGATTTTTTAGATCACCTATCCCAAATTGTGGACCATTTAGGTTACAGATATGGATACATATAAGGAAATAATAAATGACAATGAACAATGAAAATGAGATGTTTATTATTTTTTGAGATAGATAATAAAATGTGAGACATCTAAGGTAGCACCATTCACTAAGGTTAAGCACCTCTCCTTTTTGCCAGGACTTTGGCTGGAATCCATACATATTGGTCATCTTGGAATTTACCTAAATAGTCGTAGTTACTTGAATGAATTACCAATGTTTGTTTTAATAATTCTATTTAATGGAATCAGGGCTGTACTTATGAGGTCGCTCTTTCAACCTTCTGCAATGTCAATGAGTTAGCTAGTGTAATAATAATTTCAGCATGTGATTCTACTTTATCAAGGTTTTCTGTTGCACCACAGCAACGCCCCAGCTCACAAAGCAAAGTAAACCCAATATTTCTTGGACCAGAAACATGTCCAGCAATTTGTCTATCCACATTACAGCCCTGACCTCTTACCATGCAACTCTTTTGTCTTTCTGATAAAAACAAACATATGCAAGAGGAATGTCTTGAGTCTTGAGTCGCAGCAGTGCAAGCCTACACTCAACAGAAGGAGGTCATACCTGCATTAGAGTGGTCTCATTAATTTTATAAGTGGTTTCAACAAATGAAAAATTCCATAGACTCTGCTGATGAATATTTTAAGAAGTTGTGATCTTGAATTTTTAAATAAATGTTAGTTTTCTTGTGCCCAAAAACTTATTGCACACTCTTCATACAATAAAGATATTTGATGATTGAAAGACTATTGAGTTTAATGCAAAAATATACAGAAAATTTGATATGCATTAGGAATAATAGATTATAAATTTAGTAAAAACATTAGTCAATCCATCTAACATGAATAGAAAACCTAAAATTAAGAAAGCATAAACTTAGAATATGCAAATCTATTTAGAGCACAAGGCAAGCTGTAGATAAAATTTGATTTAAAAATTGTTGAGTAATAATTTAAGGCAAGGAGGTACCAGTTTCAAGAAATTTTTTTTGACTGCTAGCATTGCAATCTTATTAATTGTAAGACATACATCATCATGTTAATTCCATTGATAATATTTAGGGACTAGGGAAGATCCTGTACAGTAGAGAGCACTTCATATGCTTACTAAAATTATTAAGGTTGATCAAACCATTGGCAAAATAGACTATGATGATACACTTGAAGATGAATCAGCAATCTCAAAGTCTAAATGAATCATTGTTGATGAAAATGTTGTATTTTTGCATTTTTTTATATGAAGCTATTAATAATACATCAAGTATATCACATTCAAAAACCTATATTTTGTATTGATAAAAAATTGTTAATCAAATATAGTCAAATTTTGTTTTTTGACATAAACCGTTCAAGAAGGCTGTTTGAAAAAATATTTGTTCAAAAATGCAAAAGAATTTTTCCATTAAAATCAATGTAAATAATTTTAATTTGTTCCAAGTATACTGTTTATCATAAATAAAAAGGTAGAAATATACCACATGTTCTATTTTAATAACAGATACAATTGTCATTTTG
Organism: Hofstenia miamia; assembly: GCA_900660155.1. Classification (NCBI taxonomy): domain Eukaryota; kingdom Metazoa; phylum Xenacoelomorpha; order Acoela; family Hofsteniidae; genus Hofstenia; species Hofstenia miamia. Next base: position 1,295,134 of record CABFPE010000135.1, on the reverse strand, counting down.
TCACTTTTTGCATCTTAACTAAGAGTATCATCTGCTAACTGTTTCTCATTTATGAAAATCAGCAAAAATTTCCTCATTTCTTCCAACATCTGAGGACTTTCTTTGCTAAAAACACTCTATCCTTTGGCCACATCACCAAATTAACCTGGTCTTTATTTTTTAGAATGGTGATTACTGTTGATATTGTCAACCCAAAATCCTTAGGCGATGCACACATATGAATGCCAGATTTATATTTCCCTAATTATTCTTTTTTAAATTCACTACTTTAGTCTTTTCTTCAAAGCGTGGAATTGCTTTTGTTGGATCCATGATTAGGGGCTAATACAAAATGCAAATATAAATAATGTTGGATTTACATAAATATGAATAAATGCATTTGCTTGGAATGAACTTTGAACACAAATACACTGCAGAAATTTGTTCAAGAGCCAAAATTTGGTCTAGATCTGAAATGTAAAATTTTCGAAATTTTTGCTCAAACTTCTTTAACTTCCAAAGTTCACTGTTTTTGCAGTTTTGAAGCACACAATTTTTTACCAGCAAAGTTAAAGACTTTTGAATCAATGATTTTTGGTATATATATATATATATATATATATATATATATATATTAAAAGCAACATAATCAATTGAATGATAATATAAAGAAAGAAAGCAAGAATAAAAAACAAGAATTTACATACAGTAATAGACAAATAAGAGAGAAAAATGAACGTGTTTATGGAGAAAATGTATAAAGTTATAACAAAAGGGGTTAAGCAAAAATATGCAGTAATTGTAAATGTAAGTTAGGAAGTTGTTCAATATTTGTTTATTTAATAAAGCCAATATATTTCAGTAATAGCTACGTTAATATTGAATGAACAACTAGTGACAGTTTCCCGTTGCAAACAGATATAACACTTTAACACAATAGAGATTAAGTCGAGTTGTGTCATGCCTTGAGTAAGCACCAAGCTAATGTAGGGTACACATAAGTTATCTTGATTGAGCTGAGAAGTGGCACTCAAGTATTGGAAGGAATGGTGAAATTGGATGTGGAGATCCGCTTCAGGCAGATGCCCACTGAAAGATCAATGCAGAGGTTACAGCTTTGGTTCGTCACCTAAAAAGTGAATAGTTAATTTTGGTTACATAATGTAATAGAAGAAACTAAGCAAGCAGTAACATTTAGTAAATCCTTACCCACAATAACACAGTCAATGTTACAAGGTAACAGTGGATCAACAGTGATAAAGCCTGGTAGACCTTCTTGGTCGGCAATAGTGATAGTATTTCCACATACTGTAACATCCATTGCTTTATATTTACCAGTATCAGTGCTATAGCTATCTCATATCTTTTGTTCTTTGCCATGTTTTTTCTCTTATTGGCAAGACTAATTTTTCATTGTTTGTTAGGGCTATACTTAGTATCCATATTGATGTTCTCACTCATATGTGCGGTGCATTTACTTCTTCGAAAATCATATTTCTGAAGTTTTGTTTTGAATCCATCTTATATGCTTTTCTTATTTCTAGTAGCGCCATCTCCACTGTTTTGTGATACGTTTTTATGGGCGATCTTATCTCAATCATAGGCCATTCTTCATGTACGGGTTTTTCAGTTTTCATTTCTTTCCATACATCCCTAATGTTTTTCAAATGCTCCGGCGTCTGATTCATACTACACTTTACATACAGATTTCCTGTTTCCTCTAGATGCTCTGTCATTCCAAGATTTCCATTGTTCTTACTTGGTAATACATGTCTATGGCTATTTTTGGTTCGACCATCACTCTTTCTGCTGGCGCTATTGTGTTGATTTGTAAATCTATGTTAATCATCTCTGACACCTCTGTGCCACTTTTCTCCATTATGAAAACATTTTCCAATTTTTCTTCTAAGGTTTGCAAAAACTCCGGCATCTCTTCTTTTCTTTGAGGTCTTGCGATTATTATCACTTTTGTTTTGTATTCTTTAGCCATTTTGAACGTTTCTTCTATGTGTGCTTCAAGACTTCTAGAGGTCATCTCTGTTTGTTTAATGAAGTATATCACTGTCAAGTGGTCTCTGTCCAGATTGACTTGTTCTCATTTCTCGATCAGTTTATTCTTGTTTTTTAATCACTTTCAGAACATCTTTTAGTGTGAATGTTTGCTTGAACGTTATATGCACCATACTTTTGAAATATGGTCAATTGAAATCTTCTTTCATGTTTTCTGCATATGATACAATCGTGTTGCATACTGGCCTATTCTGTTTATCAATAACTGTGGGGATTGCTGATGATTCCTTCTCTTTTGTTGACGAATTTTGTTGTAGGAATCTTTTCGTTTCCAGTGATAAGTTATCCTGTGAGTTGTATCGAATTTTCCTGTTTGCAATGAAATATGGGTGGATTTTATCTTTTCCAATTTTAGTCATTTTGCTTTCCCACTCTTCTGATCTAGATGATTTCATTGTTGCGGATGCTTGTCTATGTGAGAAAGGTGGCAAACTATGTGTTGCCATTGCAAATGAACTAGTTGATGGCTGCTCTGACATGTCCATTTCTGAGTCTTTGCTTATGTCCTGTATATCTGGGTCAATGTATTGACCATAGATATTGGTACCTGCTGCCTTTAATTGCAGATGAGGACCTATTTGTGTAGCTTTGTACTCTCTGCCCTTTAATTCACATTGATTCTCACTAGATGAGGGGGAGTGTTCCATTGAAGAGGTCAATCTTTGTTCCAACCTCACACCCTTTAATTGACGTTCAGTATTACAATGTTGGCCCTCTATTACCTGCCTGCCCTTTAATTGACATTTGGTTGAGGGTGGTCTTTGTTGTGTCATCTCCATCCTCATGCCCTTTAGCTAACAATCGGATTGAGGAGATTTCCTTCTTATTCTTCTCTGTTTATTGGTTGGTGTTAGATTCTCTATCCTCATGCCCTTTAATTGACAATCAGATTGCAGTGATTTTCTTTGCATTTGTCTTCTTCTATTACTAGGTGAAGAATGATCCATCCTCATGCCCTTTAACTGACAATCAGATTGCGGAGACCTAGTATTTCCACTGTGACTGCTAGTGTTTTCTCCCCTCGTCACGCCCTTTAACTGATGATCAGATTTTGGGGATCTCTTGCATACTCTTCTGCTCTTCACTGGTGATCGACTGCTGTCTCTCTTCATTATCTAATCTAAATGGAGTTACTAAATTAAAATCCCATATTTCAAGGTCATATCTATTTTTATTTTTTACTGCCCTCTGGGGCATAACTCTCTTTTTGACTTCATCCTCTCCCTGTTGAGGATTGTATTCTTCTTGGAATTCTTCTTCTGCAACGCTATCAAGATCATCCATTTCACTGTATATACCTTCATTACTTTCAACTAATTTAAATTGTGCATTTTTGTCTAGTTTCACTTGTTCTATGTCTTTCTTTGCCTGTTTTAAATTTTGAAAATGTAAAATTCTACTGTTGTTAAGTTTTTAATAATTATTAGGTAAGGTTTGTGAAATGATAAATGGCCTGACCACTGTGTTTTTAATTTTCTTACCTGGTTTACGTCTTGTGTTCTCATTAATGTGTATGTGTAATCCTTATCACCCCTCCTGTGTGGTTTTCAGTAAGTCTTCTTATTAAAATTTCTTTGCTGTCTTATCACAGATTTTTTTAGTGTTATGGCACATTGCTTCATGGATTCCTGTTAATTGATTTTTAATCTTTCTGATATATTCATTATCTGGTTTTTCTGCATAAGTATTATATTGCATTGAGATAGGTGTTGCTGTTTCCCTACCATACATTGCTTTAAATGGTGTTCTCCCTATATTAGAGTGTATGGAAGTATTATAGAAATACTCTACCATCTCTATTACTTCTCTCCAATCTCTTCCACTGACTCTCAATGTTAGCACTCTTATTAATTTAATCATTGTTCCGTTCAGTCTTTCCACTGCCCCATTTGCTTGTTGGTGATATGCCATTGTTTTTTCTGTCATCATTTCCATTAATTTCGCCATCTTTTCAAATAGTTTACTCTCAAACTGCACTCCTCTATCGAATATTATTACCTCCATTGGTCCGAATTTTAATATCCATTCCTTCATTATTTTCTCTGCCACTATTTTCATGGAATCCAATGGGATCATTCTCGCATACTTTGTAAAATTATCTACTATTACCAAAATATATTGATATCCTTTATTGTACTGTGACAATTTTTCCAAATCAACATGTACTATTTGGTTTGGTGCCATTGCAATGATTTTTTCTAATGGTGCAGTTTGTTTTGGAAAGTGACTTTTATTGTTTAATAAACATGTGGTACATTTATTTATCACATCTTCTACAACTTTTCGGATTCCTATTGTTATAAATCTTGTATTAAAGGTGTGTTCCGTCTGGATTATTCTAAGTGTTTTCCCTTGTACCTATATTAATCTGTTTTCATTTACTTTCCATGTGTATCTTTGGTAATAACTACTTGCTTCTTTACTCAGTTCTTTATTTTCATACTTCAATTTCTCTCTTATTTCTATCATTATCATGTCCATTTTTTGTTTTTCAACAATTTCACTTTCTTCTATTTCCTCCTTGATTACAATGGGCATTATTGCTTGACCCTTCTTGTCTGCATTAATTTCTGGCCGTTCCTTGTATTCATTATGTAGTAGAAAATCGAATTTTTTCTTTTCTCCTTCTTGTGTTTCCACATCTCTCTGATACTCTGGTAATGCAGTCCAGAAATCGGCGTTTTTGAGTAGTGTGCCTATTCTATGCTCTATTGTAAATCTAAACTCATTTAGATATACTATCCAGCATGATACTATTGACGATTTGTCGCCTGAAAATTTTTTCAAACATGCTAATCCACTATTGTTAGTTCATACTCTGATTCTTTGCCCAATCAGAAAGTATCTGAATTTCTTTATGCTCTCCATGAGCGCTAGCATCTCTAACTTTGTTGACCCGTAATTCTCTTTACTAGTTATCAAAAGTTTCTACTAAAAAATTGTATTGGGACTTCTCTACCATTTTTCATTTGCCCTAAGCATGCCCCAATTGCTACATTACTCACGCCACAATCCAATATGAATTCTTCTTTGTAATCTGGTGTGTTCAATGAAGGCATTTTAGCAAGTTTGTTTTTTATGTTTTCTAATTGTTCTTCTTCCTTCCATGTCCACTCAAATGGTTTCGATTTTTTCAGTAGTGCTGTTATTTTGTTTGTCTTTTGGGCTATGTTTGGTATAAATGATCCATAGTAATTAATGAAACCCATTATTCTTTGCACATCTTTTTTCGTTTTCGGACTTTTGATGTTTAGAATAATTTCCCTTGCATTATTTTTCATTTTGATTTTACCTTGCTGTATTTGTCTTCCCAAAAATACAACTTTGGTTTTTAGGATCTCAATTTTTTTTCCATTGACTCACAATCTTGCATTGTACAAAATTGTAAACATTCTATTTAACTTTTCTAAATGTTCTTCAACAGTATCAGTTGCAATCAGTATATTGTCTATGTATGTGCATATTCCTTCCTCCATTTTCTTATTGTTTTGTTTCAGTACCTTTGTTACATATTGTTGGAATGTCACTGGTGCGTTACACAGTCTGAAAGCCATGTACATCCACTCAAATAATCCATATGGCGTTATAAATGCTGTTTTTTCAATGTCTTTTGGTTCCATCAGCACCTGCCATTAGGCTTTGCACAGATCGATGCATGTAAAATATTTATTTTTTGTTGCTTTGTAAATCATGTCATCTAAACTTGGTAATAGATAAGCATCCTTTTTCATTACATTGTTAAGTTTCCAGAAATCTATCCACAGTCTATATTTATTGCCCTGTTTTACAAATACAGTTGGTGATGAGTAGGGACTTTTACTTGGCCTTAAAATCTTGCTATCAATTAACTCGTTTAAGATTGTATTGTAATTTTCTTGTAAATTTTCTAGTACCCTTCTACAGGGTAACCTTATTGGTTCATCCATTGTGGTGATTATCTTGTGTGTCTCTCTGATCACCTTTCCCACGCTGATTTCGCCAAAATAAATATTTTATTGTGCTTATTCAGAATTCTTATCAATTCCCTTTTTTCTTCATTATTCAAATGTTGATACTCTTCCTCTTTAATTTCCGGTATCTGAAATGTTTGCTCCTCCTTTTCTGTTATTATATTAATCGTTTTATTCACCATCTGATTTTCAGTTTTTACTTGTTTCCCTTCTCTCTATTTAAGTTGATTTGTTGTTTTCAACAATGGTATCCATCCTCTCCCTTCTCTTATCATACATAAACTAGATGGGATTGATAATTTTTTCATGTTTATTCCCACTTGATTGTATATTCTTATCTCCATATTTACCTTTTCCACTTTTTTTATTTCACACAATTTCCAGTTGTTCAGCAATATTCCCACAACTTTTGTCAAATTAAACAGTATTGTATCATCCACATTTTCTTCTTTCTAGGTTGTTTCTACCTCCTCTTGTACCCTTATCCTTCTGTTGTTGTAATTTAAGATACACTTAATATTCGTTAGAAAATCATTTCCAAGTATTACTTCATATTGTAGTTGGTTTTTTTCCATATCAATTACTTTAAATGTTTGTTGGAATGTCGTATTCACTACTATTATCAGTACATTTTCCAACTTCCCTTTTACATCTATGTAATCACCTGATGGGTTTATCAATCTATTTTCTCATTATTTAATTGCTTTCTTTGAAACCCAACTTTTCATGCCCATTTGTCATTTATTATTATTATAACTGCACCAATATCTACTGTAGTGTCTACCATCACTCTGTTAATCACAACTGTTATTGTGTTTGTTTTTAGTAGATCAGTTATTATTAATACCGGTGCTTGTTTTATCAGAAACAGCAATCCCTCTAATTTAAATTTTTTATTTCCATCAATTCAATTTCTTCCTCTTCCTCTTGTTCTTCTTCATTTTCAATTAAATCTTCTTCATCAAAATATGCCTCTTCTTCTATCCAATTAATTTGGCGCTTGCAATATTTTTTTGTATGGCCTTTATTGCCCCACCTTTTACATTTTAGGTCTTTTCTTTTTATTTGTTTTATTGTGCCAACCTTCAATTTTATTTTCAACAGTTCCTCTCCTGATTTTTTATTCACTGGTTTACCTATTGGCTTTTTAACCATCAGCATTATACCATTTATTATTTGTTTCCCAATTGTTGATTTTTCATTTATCCTCCAATTACTTTCCATTGTAATTTGTATGGCGAGTCCCTTCCTTATCATTTTGTTTAAGGAATTATCTGCATCACACTTTATTTGGAATTGTGTTCCTATTGCCTCTGGTAGACCTTTCCATTGTAATTAATAAATAAACCTGACAAAAATAAGCAAAGTAAATCCAATGAATTTTAGTCATCATCAAAATAATAAATTGCACCACTTTTATACTTGAAACTATTAAACAATCAAATATTTGGCTAGTACCTGTTAAATCTCAGTTGTTGACAGTTTTCTAAATTTTTATTCTCCATAATATTGTTGATATTCTCCAATCAGTTTTTTATAATTCATTTTGGTTTGTCTCTCTAGTACTAAGTAATGATGATATGCTGCACCACTTAAATATAGTGGGAATCTTGCTGCTGCTCTCTGTTGCATTACTTTCCGTTCCTTCATACTCATTTCAAAAATTTCTAACCATTCATTAAATGTGGGTGAATAGTTATCCACTCTTCCTGTAAATTTTGGTAATATTGCTTTACATACCAATGTATCATTTTTATCGTCTTCTGCCAGTATTGTATTTTCAAATATTGGCTTCTTCTCTATTGGTTTTTCACAATTTTCTTTTACTTGTTTTGTCACGTTTTTCACTAACTTTGCTATAAACTCCTCTTCCATTTGTATGTTTTTATAGTCTTCTGCAATTATATCCATTTGTGGTATTGCTGCATTTAGCTCCTGCGGTTTTTCCACTACAACTTTTTCTATTGTTTTTATCTCTCCTTTCTTCAACTTGATTAAATGTAACTCATCTTTTAAATTATCAATTTCCAATTGTTTAATTATGTTTTCTTCTAGTAAACTTATGTTCTCTTCATGCAACTCTGTCATCATTTTTTGCAATTGTTCACTTTGAACTTTTATTTCCTTATTCACTTCTGTCAATTTTTTGATTCTCTTGTTGAAAAAAATTTTTTTCCTCTTTAAATAAAATCTTTGTTTCCTCTTTGATTTCATCAATCAACCTTTCTTTTTCAACATTTTTCATTTCCACCTCTTTCATTCTTTTCATTAGGTGTTCTATTTGTCTAGTCAACTCTTTTCTTTCCTTAATTTTGTTATTAATAATTTCCATTAATTGAACTATTGTGAGTTCATTAGTCAATTCCACTGGTTGTAATACCTGCTCCATTGGGGATTGTTAACTTTCAGGGGTATAAATTCCTCTTGTGTCTCAGGTTTTGTTCCTTGTCTGAAGAGTTCTTTGAGTTCTGGTTTACTTTTAGTTTTTTTCTTTGAATGTACCATTTTTCATTTTAGCTTTGAGTATTCTTTTTGTTAGTCCCTTCCTAGATTTTCTGTGCTCCAGTTTTAGTATAGTTGTGTTCATTCCCTCTTTTCCTTTTATTTCTTTTTGTTTTTTCCAGATCACTATCAATTTGGTTACACTATTTTTCATCCTTTTCTTTCTTCGGTTTTCTCTCCCATTCGAGCAATTTGAGAAGAAACAACTACCTTGACTCAAATCTTTCTTCAAATCTGTCACAGTCGCCATGTAGAATCTTGACAACCTTCCAACTAATAAGTATTACCTTAATTTAGGAGCTGGTGTAACATTTTTCCCTCCTTAACTAGTATGGTAGGTGACAGATTCCAAGTTTCCATCTATCTTCCTTTACTCTAACTTTATGTTGCTTATTAGTTTAAATAATAATTAACAACAGTAATTTAGGTGCAAGACAAGAGATAGATGGTACAATGTACAGGGCCAATACCCGACCTGAGGTAAAGCACAAAGAGGAATCAAAGAAGTTACAAGATCACAATTAATTCCAGGTGCTACTTAAACATCAAGAGAACCACCAACCACAATGTCAGTGACTCAGTGCATGAAACAGTGTATGAGGAAATGATAGTGATAGTGTGTGATAACTTACTAATTTATTACATTGGTTGTTCTTGTTATTAATGAGTGCATAATGTAAGTGGAATTCACAACTGAGATGCATTAGCTTATTGTAATTCCCTACATGTAATATCCCTACAGATAAAGTTGTACATGTTAACCTGATATACATGTGAACAACCAATGCAGCCTGCAATAAATTACTGAAATCCAATAGAATTAAGTCATGTAAATTTCGATGAGGGTTGATCAAAAGATAATAATATAGTAATAAAAACAACAAACAATAGGAAAGCTATAACAAATAAAAGCCCCTATACTTATACCTAACCTAACAGCACATCGGGTAGGCAACAGCTACCAGCTGCACAGCTGTTTGAATGGCGAACAAATGTTAGGTGCAAAGCCATTAAAAACTCCCATTAAATGAAGTTGTGGACTACCATCAAGAATACCCTAGTGCTCAACTGTTTAGCTTTCCCTTGTAATTAAAAAATAAACCTGACAAAAATAAACAATGTAAATCAAATGAATTTTAGGCATCATCAAAATAATAAATTGCACCACTTTTATACTTGAAACTGTTAAACAATCAAATATTTGACTAGTACCTGTTAAATCTAAGTTGTTGACAGTTTTCTGATTTCTGATTTTCCTTCGTCTGCTGATTTACAAACATTAGCATTCATTAGCATTTGCAACTTCAGTCTTTCACCATTTGTCAAATATACTGCCAAATTAATTAATATCAAAATACTGCTTTACAATTTTACAAATGATTTAACTAATATTAATCATGTGTGTACAATAAATATTTATTTCTAAATTTAGTCTTAGTTCTTTCCTCTAATTCTCTCCACTTGACCACATAATTTGATTATTTTACAATACTCCTATCCTATAGACACACTTTCATGAACAGGGCGTGGCACTAATGGTGAAGCTGATGTAAATTGTTGATGGCAGCTACCTGAAGGCTGGTAAACTTCCCACTGGGTCACTGAACAATACTTGTGTGCTTGAATGTTTTAATGTAGAGTCACTCAGGAATTTTTCGTGGTTATTATTGTTAATTTTTATTGTATTGACGTCAGTATGAAGTATTTATTTTTTTTGAGCTTGGTTTTATGAAAGCTATTTTAATGTCCCCTCAAATTGTGCTAATGATATTGCTCAAATTTAATTTGCAAGGGAAATCAATGTCATGGTTATCTTGTTATTAACTTGAAAACAAAGACAGGTAATAACTTGACTTGTATAAATTGAGAAACAATGTTGAGAAAGGTTAATAGAATTTTTCTAGACTCAATCACTGTTTACCTTTTCTTCTTTTATTTATTTTTCTTTTTGATATGAAATTAATTGCTTAAGTACAGCAACAATTTGGGAGTACTTTCTCAAAGTACAGGGCGACACATAGCTCCAGGAGGTCTTTTCAGATTTTCTCAGACCAAATTGTGGACCAATTACGTCATGTATATGGTTACATATAGGGTAATAACAAAACTCTTGTTCAATGATTAACACATGCATGCACTAATAATTTATAACACTGTGATGATAATATGCTGTTGGCTAGCCTGAATGTCTGGCAATTACAGACTATTATTTAGTGAGCTGAGAGATAACAATGAAAATGAGATGTTTATTTGTAGTTATGAGATAGAAATTAATACGTGAGACAAATAGGGTAGCACCATGCATTCAAGTCGAGCACTTTACTTTTCCTAAAGACTTTGCTTTGGCTGGAAGCCACGTGAATTGGTCATCTTGGATTTTACCTAAAAGTTTGATTACTTTGATGAATTTAATTTTGTAAGTTTTCTCTTTACTAGAATTGGGGCTGTCTATAGCCACTATTTAATACCTTCTGCAGAGTCAATTAGTTTTCTATTGTAATATTGCAGCCCACAATTCTACATTAACTTTTCATTTGAATTATATAATCAAACCTGATGCAAACAAAGATAAATCTAAGTGATTTATTTTATCAATTTTCTGAACTCATTTACAATTTTTATAGTAATTTCAAACAAACAAACAACATGTACTAGTCTATCAATGATGTTTGAATTTCCTATGCAATCTTTGTCCGCAACATGTTATTAATTTAGCTAAGTGTTTTTGGTCAAACACTTTCAACAACAGGCACTAATGCCATAATACTGCTTAGTTAGTTAATTGATATAAAAGCATAATTAAAAAAAGTAAGCAGATTATATAAAAAAATTTTTAATTTCTTTATTTCATTTTCTTTCATCTCTTCTCATTGCTGATTATATATATATATATATATATATA
>CABFPE010000135.1:1261956-1283677 GCA_900660155.1 Hofstenia miamia | reverse complement strand
TATATATATATACATATATATATATATATATATATATATATATAAACAGTCCTATGTACATGTGATTGATCAATGCAGTCAACAGAAAAGAGATGTAACACAGTCCGTCATTTAAGTTAACTAATTTAATAATTAACTCTACCATTGCAGTTAACATGTAAGATAAAATGGCACTTGTAGGCACCTTGTATATATAATAGATCTTAATGTTAAACTGTAAGAATTTGGATCTAAAATTGTGCATTAAATTAAAGGTGGCTGTCCAAATATTTAATGACATTTGTTATTCTTTTGAATAAACTAATTGGAAAACTAAATGAGTAAAACCCCTATCCAAATATATGATGTAATGCTGGAGTGCAGTGTTACCAGAATTCTTCTTATTGAATTTGGGGAAACGCAAAACCACTCATGTGCTCAAATGTTTAGCTTTCTGTTTGCATAATGTATCAAACCTGACAAAATAAAAAGCTAAATACAATGTAATTTAATTCATCATCAAATAAATCCTTTACATAGTTTTTATATTTGCAATATGCAAACATTTGTACAATCAACATGTACCTGTCTTTGTGAATTTTGAATTTGCTTATGTGTTCTTTGTCCATTAATAATTTTGCTACCTCACTACTTAATTAGCTTAGCATTTTGTCATCAATAATTTGTCAAATGCTTTTGCCAACATTTACATTAACGTGCTTTAAATTCAATTACAAATTATAGGTTAATAAATAATCATTATTCAGAAAACATAATAAATCACTGTTAATTTTATTTCTTTTCTCTCTTTTCTTTTTCTGTTTTTGTTTAATTTTCTTTTCCAATATGCCACACCATTCTCATTAGTAGTCATGCTCAGTTTAAGCAAAGCATATTAAAATTAAAAATTTAATGCATCAATTGATAAATTAGCATTGCTATCAGGCATTTTAAAATAATTCAAAACATTATAAACAATTTTTATTGCTTTTTTGTAAGCAGTAATAAAAATATTGCATGTAAATACTAAAGAATTATAGGCAATGCTTGCTTAAATTAAATGGAATATTAAATTCATATATAAACTGTTAGTAGTTATAATCAAAAAAATATAAGACATTTAGCTAGAAATAATTAAACTTCAACATTCTTATGTTAATAAAATATTTTCGTAAGAATTTCCTAGATACAGCCAACCAACACGTGAAAATGACTAAAAATTGTCAAAATTGTAAAAATATTTTTTTTCTATAATTTAAGCTAGTTAATTGAAACATTGCTCTGCTAGAAATAAATTTTAACCACTTTTCATGTATATGTTTTCTGAACCTTAGACATTTGTGGTCTGCTGTATTCTTAAAATATCACTTTAATATGAAACTCTATATAATACAATTTCTATGACCTAGTTAATCATTTAAAGAATGATTTTGTTATGATATTTCTAGAATTGTGATCAATGAAAATTCTTTGTATAAAACTTTTCTTCATTTAGATATTAATGAATGTGATATAATTCCTCAAACATGCTCTAAAACTGCTAACAGCATTTGTAAAAACACAATTGGTTCATATACATGCCCATGCAAATCTGGATATAAAGAAAATTCTGGTAAATGTTATGGTGAGATTTCTATTTTTGAAAATATATATATAATATTCAATATTGTTGAATAATATTATTGAATCAGAAGCCCATCTTGTTTTCTCAACATTTGTTAAATATTCAACTCACAATAATTAATAACTATATTAATAAAGCAAAGTTGTTGTTTCTGGTTTCATTCATTTTATAATGCCACAACAAATAAATCAATTGTTTTAGCTAAAATGAAATTTTTTGTTATTTTATTATAGGTAACAACCATAGAATAGTTTAGTAAGGATGTTTTATTAAGACAAAGGCTTATGATGGATTATATTAATAATGCCAAATGTTAAATAAATAAATTATTTTATATTAAATTGATTACATTGTGCATATTTTAAGCAAGTGCTAATTCTCTATTTTGTAATTCCCATTAACTAATCTTAATTCATTTGTATTTCCATTTATTGAAATATTGCTATTGCATAAATTCCACCTTAAATGTTCAAGAAATTAGAATTTGGTAGCAACAAAATTACTTGCTAAAGTTGATATATATATATATATATATATGTCTTAAATACCAATCTAAAAAATAGACAATTAAAAATCTAGATGCCAGCAATGTGGACAACAAGGACACCTAAAGCCTGGCTATAAAACTTTTGCATAAAATGTCAGCAATGAGAGATTTTTTATCACCAAAATGTGGAAGAGATCACAAACCAAACTGATGAAGAAAATTGAAAATAAAAAGGCCCTAAATGGCAATGAGGAATGTTTTATCATAACCAACCTATGAGAAAGAATACTCATCCCATTAACAATTAATAGTGTAAACATCAAGGCAACACTGGACACCATAGCATTCATTATGGCAGATACCTGCAAAAATGAAATTTGATGGACAAAAGAAAATATGGAAAAGATGAATTCTCAATATTGAAAAATCTGTGAGTGACACCTAACCACTGGAACCTAATCAATATAAAAAGAAAAACATCTGTAAATTGTGATTTCAGCATTTCTGATCAATATGGAATAACATTATAAGGTCATTTTACCTATTAACAACAATTCAGTAAAAGACAGCATTGGAGTTACAACCATCTTAAACAAAAGTGACAATGTAATATCCTCTACAAGGCCTTTAGCAACTTGTATTATGGTTAATAATTATTGCTCTATTAATGGCAGGTAAGGATTTACTAATTTAATAGACTGCTAGATGTTTCCTCTTTGTTTAGCTAGTTATGTTAACTGAATATTAATCATCACTGTTTAGTTGATGAAGCCATGCAGTGTTTTCTCTAATTGACTAACTGTGGGCTACTGCCCGAAGCTGATCTCCACACAACAGTTCCTCTCCTTAGTTAGTGACTGACCTAGTTCATTGCACCATCTCAGCTCAATGAACATTAATTATGTGTACCTTACATTAGCTCAGTGCACGTACTCATGTCAAAACATTACTGACTTAAACTCAATTTTGTAAAGTGTTTGCTAGACTGAATAAGTAAAGCAACCAGACATTGACACTAGCTGCATTAAGTTAATATCAAACTAGCCATTACTGTAAAACTATTGGCTTTAATAATTAGTTAATATATTGCAGCTTCCTACACTTGCATTTAATAACAATACATGTAAGGTCATTTATTTGGTCGAATATTGTCAAGTCTCCTACTTTTAGTAATATAGATAAAATCCTAATTGTTGGCTATCCAGCCATTTTGTGAATCTGTTATAATGTACATGTAGTGATTGATAGTCAGACTAAGCAAGAATTGAAAAACTCCCAATCCATAACTTAAGTGCAGTTTCACAACTGGCACAAGGACCCTTGAATTGCTCCTGTGATGGGATCCAGCCACTACTCAACACAACTCGCTTAGCTGAACATTTTATTAAATATCAAACCAGATAAATGAAGAATGAAAAATAATATTAACTCCGAAGAATTTATTGTTAATCAATTTTCTCTTAAATTCTCAGCTATTTATTTAAAAATTTTAAAGTACCTGCCAATTTCAAATTTTGAATTAATCGTCTGCCAACATGGCTGTTCTGACGTAAGCGTAAATTCACTTGTTACAATTTGTCTAATTTTTTCTTAATTGGCTATGCTGTATTTCTCATAATGTGCAATATTGTAATTTATTTGCACAATACAAATGAATAAGGTATTTAACTAAATTTTACAATCACTTTTAATCATATATAATCACTACTAATCTTTCGATGCTATTCCCTTTTAGTTTGCAGCTTATTCCTTTGGCTGATGCTACAACAAGTATATATCTTTTAAACATAACCAAATTACTATCATTGGTATACCTATTAAAAATTTTTTAATGAAATATAAAGAATTTTTAGCATGTGATATTTCCAAACATAAACCAAACAACAGTTCATATGTTCCAACTGTTTCAAAGGAAACACATCATCATATAAATGATAATCAAATTACAAAAATTTAATCACTACTTACCAGAAATGCAGCAATCTTTAATAAAAAAGAAATAAGCAATAGGTTTTGAACATGAAATCAATACAAAATTAGATAAACCAATTTGTAAACATTGTTGTAGAGTACCTCAGCACATCAAAGATGAATACACTCAAACAATTAGTGAAATACTAAAGATTAGAATTATTAAAAAAGTCCTTACATCTCTCCACAGTTCTTTTTAACAAGAAGACAAACACATACTAATCATTGATTTCTAATTTCTCAATGACATATCCAAAAATGATTCTTTGCCATTACATTTAATCAATGATATTCCCTACAGAGCTGCTAAATATAATTTATTTTCTACTGTAGATTTCTGTAAAGCATATTGGCAGGTACCTGTGTGGGAATAAAACATTTAAAAAATATGTTTGTCATGCCCCATGAATTGTTTGAATAGTTATACATGGTTTTCAATCTGAAATAACTTTCTGCAACATTTCAACAGCACTTCATGACAGTCCTTCTCAACAATCAACCTAAAATAGAAGAAGGAATCACAGCTTATATAGATGACATTTCAATTTCATCTATGTCTATCAATGAACACTGTGGCAAATAAGCAAAGTACTATACAAAACTAGAATCAATTTATGTTTAGCATCAGTAATTTTGTACATTGCAACTAAGAAACAACATTTACCAAATAGTATTTGTTAAAACCATTTTGGCAAAAAGAGAATGGGCCATAATGCTTCCATTATTTTTCAGCCATCTTGGCAGATGATTTGAAATTCAAAATCAGCAGGTACTTTTGTATTAGAAATTATAAATAGCATGAAATCAATTGGGAAAACTGTTGAAGTAAATTCTTCAAAAATCTTATCTTTAGATTTAATTCAATTTGATTATTATTTAACAAGGTCAAGCTAAAATGTCAATGCATTAGTAGTGGCGAGGGCACACATTGGGAGCAATATGAGGGTCCTTGATCAAAGCCACAAAACTGCATCTATGTTACGGATATGATTAGGAGTTTTTCTTGGTTTAGCTGACTACTGATTATTTCATTAACATCTATGCAATAATAAAACATTGAAGAAATGGTTGGATAACTGATTGTATTAATTGAAATTAATTAAAGTTTTTAGTAATCACTAAATAAATTTTTATTAAGCAGCTAGTGACACTGCCTGGTTGTAAGCACAAGTTACACATTACAAATCAAGTTGCACCAAGTTAGGATAGGGAACACAAAATTTACTTCATTGAGCCGAGGTTTAGAAACACTACATTGATAATAAAGGTGAACACTTGTTGGAAGATTTGGAGATCAGAGTCAGCCAGAGGCCTTAGGGAAAGATCAAGTTGAAGAAAACTGCAGCATTCAGTCCACACCTAAATAGTGTTTGATAATGATACATTTAATTAAGTTTAACTAGAAGTATTGATGAATCAAAGCAGTTAGTAACAGTACATCCCTACCTGCACTTAACATACAAATGCATTCAAAAGGAATCAATCAATGTGAGTTGGAGNAGTTACACATTACAAATCAAGTTGCACCAAGTTAGGATAGGGAACACAAAATTTACTTCATTGAGCCGAGGTTTAGAAACACTACATTGATAATAAAGGTGAACACTTGTTGGAAGATTTGGAGATCAGAGTCAGCCAGAGGCCTTAGGGAAAGATCAAGTTGAAGAAAACTGCAGCATTCAGTCCACACCTAAATAGTGTTTGATAATGATACANTTAATTAAGTTTAACTAGAAGTATTGATGAATCAAAGCAGTTAGTAACAGTACATCCCTACCTGCACTTAACATACAAATGCATTCAAAAGGAATCAATCAATGTGAGTTGGAGCTTGGTAGCAGATGCTACATTATGTATAATTCTTCAAAAAATGATTGCTTAACAGCACTTAAGAATATACTTCCTTGTTAGAGCATCATTCAGCAATCATCTATAAAAATAGAACAAATTTATTTGAGCACAAAACAACATAGTCCAAATTAAGTTATGCCTTCTCAAGAATTGCACATACATCTTTGGGAAGCTTTTAAGTTCCTCATAAATTAATTGCTGTTTCTCTAATGAATGTCATTTAAGTGGAATTTGGAAGGTTGCAATCTGTAGATTTTACTGCAATCATGTCAGAACTTCATTCAAGTTCAAGTATAACTATTTACAAACATGTTCAACAACATAATTGATGTTAAAAAATGTGGTGGAGTGCTTAATTCATATTGTAAATTTCTATCATTGTAAAAACTTGAAGAGGAGCCATGTAATCAAGAATAAGTTGGTATCCAGCAGTGATCACCAGTGCTATGCAAAGGTCTCTTAATCATGAACAAAATGTTTCAGTGGTTGATGTAGTGTAGTAATGTGTACAATATTTNTGCAATCATGTCAGAACTTCATTCAAGTTCAAGTATAACTCCCAAATTGTCACCAGATCTCAAGCAAGATTTATTATAAAATTCAAAACAACATAAATGGAGTTAGCATACAAATAATTCAAAAAAGATTGAACACAATTGAAGTGAGACAAATTATATTTTGCAATTGCTACAGTTTCCTTATGTATTTATAACAATTTCATCAAATTATTGCCTGCTATGTGTTTACAAAACGTTGCATGAAATTCCCTCACAAATTAAATGAGTAATAACATGTATGACTCAGATCAATGCGACAATAAAAAAATGATCGCAAAAAAATCATGTAATAACTTTTTTTGGATGATTACCTTAAATTTTTAATGCTTTTTCTAATTGCATTTCAATGAAATCAGGATCTCTAAAAATAAATTTTAGGATATGGCATTATTATTGTTAATTGTAATAGTGTGATCATTGAAATTTATAATACAATAATTATCTTTAAAGAAGTCAGAACCAAATATCAATTAGTATGGCAATTGGCAGGTTTTAGTATCAATTACATTTAAATTTGTTTGATGATTATGCTTTAAATTGAAATTTTAACATTTTGGCATATTTTTGGGTAATCAAGTAATCACTACATGCAGAAATTAATCTGAAATTTTCTTTTGTTAAATCAGTATAAGTTATACCAATGGAATTAGTGCAGATATCAGCTACAACAGAATGCACAGCACCTGCATCAATAATTGCTTCAACAACTATGCATTAACTCAGCACTCTTAATGTTTAAAGAGTTGGTATAATTATCAATATAACTCTGAAATTTATTAATTTTAGTAAAAGAACATTTGTTATCTTTGATAATATTAATCTTTATTGTATATTGGGAATCTAAACATCTTTGCATCAACAGTTAAAACAATGCAATTTTTCATTGTCATGAACTTCAAGAATTTTTGAATTTTTAAGATTATTTTCCTTTTGAAACATTTATATCTTTTTTTTCTAATTCATCAAACATGAAAAAGAGAAATTTTTTCTAGGCATCACAGATGATTCACCACATTTTATTTTTAGATTATTTTCCAATGCTAGTTGTGCATAAATTGTTTTACTAATAATGGTTTCAGCGTCATCATCAAAGTTGCATTTAGCTTTTAACTGTTGTCTTGTAAATGTAGTTAAACTATTCATGATAAAGGTATAAAATTTTATGAGATTTGTATTTATCATCTTTGGTTGATAAGCAAATTAGTTGTTGAATTTGAATAATATATGCAGCAATATCATCATTGTGCTTATATTGTTGTCAAACAATAAAAATTGTTGTTGTTTTTTGACAAATAAGTGCTTGATAATCATGCTTAGTAACATCATAAAAACTAAGGTAGTAAATATTGGCTTTTTCTTGTAAGTAGCAGCAGTTGGTTAATAAATTTTAATTTGTGTCATTTATATTTCAAATTGTACGAACCATTCATCAAAATTGGGAGAGGATTCAACAATTTTTAATCAAAATTAGGAGGCTTAACAAAATTATTTGTGGTATGATCTGTGGAGATTTCAGGTAATTGAGAATCTTTGTAATCTGGTTGTATGCATGGTCATTAAAAAGCATAAGCATCCAGGTTGTGAACATTCACTTATTATGTTATGATATAATGACAAATATTGTACACATTACTACACTACATCAACCACTGAAACATTTTGTTCATGATTAAGAGACCTTTGCATAGCACTGGTGATCACTGCTGGATACCAACTTATTCTTGATTACATGGCTCCTCTTCAAGTTTTTACAATGATAGAAATTTACAATATGAATTAAGCACTCCACCACATTTTTTAACATCAATTATGTTGTTGAACATGTTTGTAAATAGTTATACTTGAACTTGAATGAAGTTCTGACATGATTGTAGTAAAATCTACAGATTGCAACCTTCCAAATTCCACTTAAATGACATTCATTAGAGAAACAGCAATTAATTTATGAGGAACTGAAAAGCTTCCCAAAGATGTATGTGCAATTCTTGAGAAGGTATAACTTAATTTGGACTATGTTGTTTTGTGCTCAAATAAATTTGTTCTATTTTTATAGATGATTGCTGAATGATGCCCTAACAAGGAAGTATATTCTTAAGTGCTGTTAAGCAATCATTTTTTGAAGAATTATACATAATGTAGCATCTGCTACCAAGCTCCAACTCACATTGATTGATTCCTTTTGAATCCATTTGTATGTTAAGTGCAGGTAGGGATGTACTGTTACTAACTGTTTGATTCATCAATACTTCTAGTTAAACTTAATTAAATGTATCATTATCAAACACTATTTAGGTGTGGACTGAATGCTGCAGTTTTCTTCAACTTGATCTTTCCCTAAGGCCTCTGGCTGACTCTGATCTCCAAATCTTCCAACAAGTGTTCACCTTTATTATCAATGTAGTGTTTCCAAACCTCAGCTCAATGAAGTAAATTTTTTGTTCCCTATCCTAACTTGTGCAACTTGATTTGTAATGTGTAACTTGTGCTTACATCCAGGCAGTGTCACTAGCTGCTTAATAAAAATTTATTTAGCCATTACTAAAAACTACTGGCTTTAATTAATTTAAATTAATACAATCAGTTATCCAACCATTTCTTCAATGTTTTATAATTGCATACATGTTAATGAAATAATCAGTAGTCAGCTAAACAGAGAAAAACTCCTAATCATATCCCTAACATAGATGCAGTATTGTGGCTTTGGTCAAGGACCCTAAAATTGCTCCCAATGTGTGCTCTCGCCACTACTAATGCATTGACATTTTAGCTTGACTTTGTTAAATAATAATCAAAATGAATTAAATCTAAAGATAAGATTTTTGAAGAATTTACTTCAACAGTTTTCCCAATTGATTTCATGCTATTTATAATTTCTAATTCAAAAGTACCTGGTGATTTTGAATTTCAAATCATCTGCCAAGATGGCTGAAAAAAAATGGAAGAGTTATGGCCCCTTGTTGTTTTGCCAAAATGGTTTTAACAAATACTATTTGGTAAATGTTGTTTCTTAGTTGCAATGTACAAAATTACTGATGCTAAAGATAAATTGATTCTAGTTTACAATTAACACTGTTTTTAATTGTCATTGAACTTGATATTAATTTTCTCTGACTAATCTCTTTTTGTTTTGCAGCTCTAATTGTTGGATTATGCTACATGCCTCCCTCAGCTTCCAATATTTTCAGCACAGCTCTTTTTCTGTGAACTAATGCATTGGCTTTTTGTATTATTGTTTCCGATTTAGGGTCAATCCAGTTTGTTTACATTAATTCCAGTTGTTTTTTCATTTTCAATGTTGCTTCTCTCTCTGTCATTACAGTACTGTGGTAACACAGGAATTTCACTTCCTTTATGTTCTCTGAAATTGGTGTAATTTCTCATAACTTGTTCATCTTTTTTGAAATTATATCATAATACTTTTGGGAAAAGTGGATCTCTTTTATCACTATCATAAGCATCATTTGTGTGTCTGCTTTGTTTGTGTGTGCTATGTATTCACAGATTTGTGTATTTAGATAGAAAAATGTAAACACCTTACAGAGGCTTCTAGTGTTTGCAATGTCTTTATAAAAGAAACTTATGTTATTTCTTACTTCCTCTTCTGTTATTTCATTCAGGTAGTTTTTGTTCAATATCATCATGATAACTATTTCAACTTGTTTTGTTCACATCATAGTATCTGTATTGCTTATCCCACAGATCAAAGGCAGACTATGTTGTTCACTCCCAAGAACAGTATTATTGCTTTTGTTGTTTTCTTGTTGATTTCTTTCTGAAGTTCCTTAAGTTGTTTGTGAATGAGTTTTCCTTGTATGTATAGTTGATAGGGAGTTATAACTCCCTTAATGTATACTCATTCCTGATTGTTGTTACTGGTCATGATTTCTTTTGTCTTCTTATAGTCCTCTCTTTCAATTATCACTTGGGCTCATTCTTCTGTGTTGATGTACATTTTATATTCATGTAGATATTCTTTTGTGATTTTAACATCTTTTGGTATTCTACGTCTCAGGAGTATCATTGGAATTAATATTGTTTCTGGTGGAATGCAGATAAGGATTCTTGTCTCAATTTGTCTTTCTATTTCAATGTAAGCTGCAGAAGTTGTTGGTGCTGTTGCCAATCCAATTGTTGCTGGATAATTCATCTTGCTGTTCTTTAGGGTGTCCCAAAAAGTCTGTGTCAAGCCTTTCCTGCTCATTCTTATTTGAATCTGTTCCTTCATTTCTATTTATGATGTAATACATTCAAAGTTGACCACAAGTTGGTTATATAAGGTTTTAATAGTTCTTCCAACTCTGTTCTTGTAAATGCTTAAATGAACATGAGCTTCATTGATGTGACCATTTCTTCCTCCTTAACTTTTTGGTAGTTCCTTGAGTGAATCTCTTCTGACTCCCTTGTTATTTTTATCTCTACCAGGAATCTCTCATCATCTGTATTGAACCACTCAATCATACTTCCTGGGCTGGTCACTCCCCATTTTTCTATGTTGATTCTATCCATTTGTTGTTGTGTTTTTAGAGATAGGATTAGTTGTGTTGATGTAAGTAATTCCTCCTCCTTGAGAATTTCCCTTTGGGTTTTCATTATCATTTCACAAACTTCAACTGGTTATGTGATTCTGCACTTAGCATTTCTGCACTCTATATTATTTTTACAAATGTGCATCTCAGACTCTCCTTCTCAAAATGTTTCATTTACTCTTCTAATTTTTGCTGAAAGTTTTTCTCTTCTATGATTCTAACTACTTCTTTGGTGTTTACAATTTTCCTTTTGACAATCTTTTTCATTGTTATCCAAGGCTCAGTGTCAACTTGTCTCAGCCATGTTTCTGATGTAGCACCCCACATATATTTCCTCATGGGCTCATTGAACAGTGTGATTTGCCATTTCTACTGTGGATGTTCTCCCTATCAGACTCTGGTTTATTATCAGTTGGCAGACTTCTATTGTTTGCATCAGCTTTTTGACTTTTCTAGAGATATCAATTTCTTGATGTGTCCTTTCAATAACTAAATTTTTGTCTGTGTATTGATTGGCACCATCACAATCTTGTACTTTTTCGCCTTTGTAAGTCTGTGTCTCCCTGATTTAGATACTGGTAGGCAAAGATCATGTTCTTGTGTTGTGAATATTGCTATTAGAAAAGCAAATGTTCTGAATCTGATTTCCAGTGCGTTTTTCTCCTCAAATAACAGGTTTTTAAAATCTTTAGTTGTGTTCAGCTTATATGGTCTCTTGATCTCAGTTAGTGCTACCTCTATCATTTTGTGATATTTCTTGGATGGTGCCTTGATGTTTATTTCTAGCCATTGTTCATTGGTCTTTGTCTGTAGCTTCATTTGTTTCCAAATTGCTTCTATCTGCCTGATGTGATCTTGTCTCTGCATGAGGCTGCACTTGATAAAAAGATGGTGCTTTTTCTACACCTTCAATGCTTGTTCTTAATTCAATTGTTTTTGTTTGTTTATGGAGATCAAATGCTATACAAGTATCTACTATTAACCTGCAGATTCTTACCCAGTAATCCATCTGTAAGTCAAAGTGCATCAATTTTGATACTTTGGTGTCTGAGGCTTCTTTATTCCATGGGAACATGTTCTCTACCCTCATTGCTAGATCATGCAAAAAGTCAGCGAGTTGTTTTTCTAGATGTTTGTTGTATTCCTTTTCCTTTAAGATGTGAAATATCATTAGGTTGTCTTTATTGATATTAATTTCTGGTATCTTCACAATCTGTTCAATGTACGCCAATATTCCTTGTGCTGTCTCCAGTGTGAAGTTCTCATTAAACAATATGTGCACCATGCTCCACATATATGGCCTTTCAAGAAATTCATTTAGCTCTCTTGGATAAATTATGATAATGTTGACAATTGGTCTTTTCTTAGCATAAAGCATAATTTGTAGGTTGCTTGCCTCTGTTCTTGCTATCCTTCTAATGTGGGTTTTTGTCTCTTGGGATAGCTTTTCATAGGCATTGTTTCTCATCTTTAAGGTTCCCATGAAATAGGGGTGCAGGGTTTCTCCATCTATTTTCAACATTCTTTTTCTCTCTCTTTTGAGCAGACTTTTCACTCTGATGTCATTTCTGAGGGGACATGTAGCTGGGTAATCCTTTGTGGTCTACTGGTCCTTGGCTCACTGTCAAGTGAGTCATTGCTGATAGCCTCTACTGAGTCACCCTTGAGTTGGCTTACATTTAACTTTTTCAACAATCAACCAGCTGTTGGTTCCATAGATGCATCTGCCTCAAATCACTTCAAAATGTGTACAGTTCTTCCTGCACTTGCACCTTCCCCTGGAACTCCATATGTTGCACTGCCCTCAAATTGGCGTTGGGGACTATTGGAAGGAAAGTTGGGCTGCTTTGCCTCAGTTCTCTGTGTGCCCTTGAATCAGCATTGCAGATCTCTGGGAGTGACATTGGTTCTCTGTGTGCCTTTGAATCAGTGTTGCAGATCTCCAATAAGAGTAGCATTGGTTCTCTGCTTGCTCTTGAATCAGTACTGCAGATCTCCAATGGGTGAGGCTATTTGTCTTTTTGTCCACTGCTCTTGAATCAGCTTTGGGGACTACTTAGACGCCTCTTTACTCTACATTTCTGATTAGCCTGTGCTTGGTTCTCATCCCTTTTGTCTTTGCATTGATGTCCAGTGTGAGACCTCCTCCAAATTCTTCTTCATGGGTTGGATGTTGTCATGTCCTCTGCCTTCTGATTTTGGTGTACCCTCTTGCTCTGTGGCTGTTGCATTTTGTTTGATTTGCCTAAATTCAGATAGTAAATTTAAATCCCTATCTTCTGGATCATATATTTATATTTATCTTTTGCTGCCTTTCTTGGCAGTACTCTTGGTTGTAAGGTTTGATTAATAATATTTGTTTTGAATTATTCATTGAAACCCTCTTCCAGTAAACTATCTAGCTCATTCACCTCATAAACAATTTTATTTCTGTTAATTCAGTATACTTTGAATTCTGGATTTTCATCTAATTTGCTTTCCTCAATGTCTGCCATTGCTTGTTTTAGATTTTGGAAATGTTGTAATCTACTGTTATTTAACATATACTCATTGTTTGGTAGTACTTGAGTTATCATATATGGTCCTGACCAGATTGTTTTAGGTTTCCATACCTAATTCATGTCCATTAGCTTTATGGGTGTGAATGCATATACTGTGTTGCCTATCTTATGTGCATGACTGTAAATTTTTTTATTGTAATTCCATTGCTGTTGCACAGCAGACTTTTTGATATTGTGGCACATTGTTTCATGTATCATGGTGATTTGTGTTCTGAGTTGATTTACATACTCATTATCCATTTTTCCACTATAGTTGAAGTATTGCATTGAGAGTGGTGTGGCAGCCTCCCTTCCAAACATTGCCTTGCATGGTGTTATTCTCATTGTCAAGTGTATGGACGTGTTATAAAAGTACTCAACCATTTTGATTACATCTCGCCCTTTTTCATCCTCCTATTTTTGATGTTGTAGCCCTTATCAGTTTGATCCGCATCCTGCTCAATCTTTCAACTGCTCCATTTGCTTGTGGGTGGTATGACGCTGTTCTCTTGATTACTACTTCTAGCAATCATGACATCTCCTGAAACAAACCACTTTCAATTTGCAGCCCTTTGTCTGTGATAATTGTCTGCATAGGCCTGAATTTTAGAATTCATTCCTTCATTACTATCTCTGCCATTGTTTCTGCTGTTGTGTTCTTCATCAGGATCATCCTTGTGTACTTGGTAAAATTATCCACAATCCTTAGCAAGTGTTGATATCTTCCTTCATCTCTTGATAGCATCTCCAGATCTATATGTACAATCTAATTTGTCTGTGTTGCTATGATATTTTCCAATGGTGCTCTTTGTTTTGGAAAATGCTGCTTGTTGTTTAGAAGACATGTTGTGCATTTATTGATTATCTTGTATGTAATTTTCCTAACTGCCATTGTAATGAACATTGCTTTGAAGGTACTTTCCATTTGTGTGATCCCTAAATGGCCTTTCTCATGTATCTTTCTTATTAGCTCTCTCTTGTAATATTCTGGGATTGTGATTCTGTTATTCTATGCTTCCACATATAAGAGTCCATTCTTGTTTGTTTTCCATTTGTACCTTTCATAATAGCTTGCTGTTAACTTTGATAGCTTTAATTGCGGATATTTTAGCTTTTTTATGATTTTGTATAGTATCACTTTGTCTCTTTATTTCTCTATGATTTCTTGTTCAGATATCTCTTCCTTAATCATAATTGGTAGGACTGCTTGCCCATTCTTGTCAAAGTTTATTTCAGGTAGTGCCTTGTACTCTGTATGTGGTAAGAACTGGAATTGTTTCATTTTGCATTCCTCTTTCACTGCATTTCTCTTGTACTCTGGGAGCACCATCCAAAAATCTGCATTGGTGTGCAGACTACCTCTCCTATGTTATATGGTGAAAGTAAATTCTAACATCTCCAATTTTGTTGAGCTAAAGTTCTCTTCACTTGGTTTTAGTTTGTGGCTGAAGAATTGTATCAGCAACTCCTTCTCATTCTTCATCTGTCCTAGTGTTGCTCTGATTGCCACCTTACTTGTGTCACAGTCCAAGATGAATGTCTCATTATAGTCTAGAGTATTTAATGATGATAATTTTGCCAATTCTTTCTTTATGTTATCCAATTCCTCTTGCTCCTGCCATGTCCATATAAAAGGTACCAACTTCCTCATCAGTTGTGTCATCTTGGCAGAATTTCCAGTGATATGAGGTATAAATGTCCTGTAATAATTGAAGAAGCCCATTTTCCTCTGTCTATCTTCCAGATCATGTCTCTTGCATTATCCTTCATGCATATCCATCCCTTTTCTATCACTCACCCTAGGAATATGATCTTCTCCTTCAGTATATTGCATATATTTCATTTTATTTACAGTCCTGCTTTCTCTAGTATTTGTAGTGTACTTTCCAACTTCTCAAGATGTCCTTCTATGGTGTCACTAGTTATGATGATGTCATCTATGTATGTTTATTGTTCTTTACTACCTTTGTTATATATCTCTGGAAGGTTGACAGTGCATTACAAAAGATAAACGCCATGTAAATTCACTCATACAGTCCATATGGTGTAAAGAATGCTGTTTTGTTCAATATCTTCCTCTTCCATCCACACCTGTCAATGCGCCTTGCACAGATCTATCAACGTAAAATATTTATGCTTCCTTGCTTTTTACAACATATCCTCTATTCTTGGGAGCAGCTAAGAGTCCTTCTTCATTACTTTGTTTAGGTTCTGAAAATTTATACACAGCCTGTACTTGTCTCCCTGTTTTACAAACACTGTTGTTTGCAGCATATGGACTCTTGCTAGGTCAGATTATTTTGTTATTGATCAGCTTGTTTAATATTCTGTTGTATTTGTGTTTCATCTTATCTGGTATCTGTCTCACCAGTAGTCTTATTAGTTTGTTTGTTGTAGTGAATATTTTGAGCATTTCACCTATTGCCTGTCCCATGCTTATCTCCCTGTAGTTCAATATCCATTTGTGTCTTTCTAGTACTTCTCTAATTTGTTACAATTGCTTCCCATTCAGATGTAGTTATTCTTCTTCTATTAGTTGTAGTAACTTGTATTCATCTTCTCCATTTGCTTTCATCCCAATGCCCTCAAATCAGCAGTTGGGAGTACTTACTACATCAATGGTTTTCATCCACTTGCCTCAAATCAGCAGTGTGGAGTACCTAGTGTTTTCATTTATAAGTCCTCAAATTGACCATAATCTGCTCATTGAAGTCTTCAATTGCTTTTCAGATTGCTTTGATACTGTAGCATCATCCAAATGAAATCAGAAATAAGCTGCAAATGTCGCAAGAAGAGCATAAGATAAAAAAGAAGTTGATTAAAAATATTGTAATTAAATCAATTGTTATTATATCAGATTTATTTGGAAAATGCAACTAAGAAACAACATGTGTCAAAAACGAGATATTTGTGTCTGTCAATAAAAATACTTTGTCTAAATGATGCTTAAATTATTTTTAGCCGCCATCTTAGCAGAAAGTTTAAATTTGAATCGACAGGTACTTCTTTTGGAAATACTATAAATAGATTAAAACACTGTAAGAAGTTGATAAAGAATTTTACTTAGAATTCTTATTTTGTTTCACATTAACAGTTTGAATATTTAGTATGATGTTGAGCTAATCAAGTGGTGTTTAGTAGTGGTCTGGATACATCANGATTCTAGGGTCTCTGTGCCAGATCACAAAAGTGCACATATGTTAGGTGTAGGGGTTTTCTCTTGATTAGCTGACTAGCATTTCCCTTCTACATGTATTAGATAATTAACTGTCAGCAAACAGTTGGATTACCAAACCTTAGGAATTATCTTAATACTATTTTAGATCCAAATTTATGACCCATAATCGACTGATAAAGTGACTGTACATGTAGTAAATTATAGGAACTAGTCAAGCAGTAACAACAAGTAAATCCTTACCCACAATAACACAGCTAACGTTATAAAGTAACAGTAGATAAACAGTGATAATGTCTTGTAGAGGATATTACAATACTAGATTTGACATATATCCCAAATATTTTTATGGTGGTTTTCTTCATGTTGACATTATTATTTGTGTCATTCAGTATCAGTATCCTTCCTTTTCTGTTCTTTATGGCACACATGCTTGATGGCAGTGACACTCTCTTTGAGTTGATTCCTTTATCATAGTTCATTATGTTTGCTGTGACCTTCTTCCCTGTTTGGATTGCATTCATTCTCCACTAATATGGTTGTAGCCTTATATCCTCTTTCAATTTGAATGTTGTCATCAATTGCTTTTCCTCTTGTTCTTCAATTGCAATTTCTTCTTCTTTTACCTTGATCGTCCTATTTGAATAATTTATCATGCATCCATTCTTCTTTAAAATTCGTTGCCCAATATCACCTCATGAAGCAAAAGGCTATTATGAGTGTCTATTACCACTAGTTAATGTTTGAAGGTGGTGTTTGCAATTCTGATTTGTACTGAGTTTAACTTTCCTTTGGTGTCTATATATTCTCCTGATGTGTTGATTAGTCTTTTGTTTGATTATTCCAGGTCTTCTCATTTAAAATCAAGTTTCATTGCACATTCTTCAGTTATGATAGATGTTGCAGCTCCCATGTCAATTGTTGCCTTTGTCATTATTCCATTTATCAATATTGTTATTGTATTAATATTATCCAAATTCATCATTATCATTATTAGTTCTTAGTTTATTAGAGTCAGCACTTGAGCTAGTTTTCCAATTCATCTTCCATTTATGTCTCCTCAGCCAATTCTGGTTCATATTCAATCACATCTTTGTCTTTGTAGTATGCCTCTTCTTCTCCAATCATATTAATCTGCTTTTTGCGCTTGTCTTTCCAGTGCCCCTTCTTTGCACAGCTGTAGCACTTTATTTCCTTCTCTTTTACTTTCTTTGACTATCCATCTTTTCCTTTGATTCAGATAAACTTTTCTGTTTTTTCTTCATTGTGGCTTATAATTGTAGCATAATCCAAAAGATAATGCTGCTAATTAAAGAAGAACAGATGATTAGTAGAAACTAAGATCGAATTATGATTGTTAAAATAGAAAAACAATTTAAGTTTAATTATTAGAATATCTTTTGTAAATGCAACCAAGTAATAATATAGCAAATTAGTACTTTTCATTGAATTTGACTAAACAAAGAGGGTAATTGGCTTTCATTATTTTTAGCCATTTTGGCAGACAAATTAAATTTGAATTTCAAACAACAGGTACTTTTTGAAGTTTAACTAAAAATACACTGTAAATCAAGTCAGAAATTGTTGAAGTAAATTCTTTGAAAATCTTATCTTTAGATTTTGATATTGGTTTGCTTATTTATACAGAATGTCAAGCTAAATGGTAAATGCAGTAGTAGTGGTTTGGGAACATATCATGAGCAGCTCAAGGGTCCTTGATCCAAACCATGAACCTGTGTTTATATTAGGTATACAGATAGGAGTTTTCCTCCATTTAGCTGGCTATCAATTCAATCAATTTTATGCATCAAATAATTAACATCTGTGAAATTGCTGGATAGCCTAACATAGGTTAATACATATTTTATATGATAGACTTAGGTGACCTATAATAGACTGAATAATCAACTGAGCATGTATTATGTTATTTAAATGTAAGGTAGGAAGCTGCAAGTTATTCAGCAACTTGATTATATTAATTTATCTAAAGCCAATAGTTTTTGGTAATGGCTTAAGCATTAATTATTAAGCAGCTAGTAACATTGTCAGGTTGTGAAGTGAATTAAATTACACAATACAAATTGAGTTTAAGTCAGTTACAAATGGCTCTGAGAACACTGAGTTAGGATAGGGAACACATAAGAACTTTGTTGAGCTGAGGTTCAAGCTACATGAATCAGCAATGGAAATACCAATGAGGCAATGCAGAGATCAGAGTTGGCCAGAGGCCAGATGGACATCAACCACAGAGCAGAGCTATGATGGAGAAGTACCTAAATAGTACATGGTTATTTCAGTTAAATAAAGATTAACAGAGATACATACAATCAATAGCTAACATAGTACATCCCTACCTGCGCAGCATGAGGAGTACAGTTTAAAAGAACAATTTAACCTATGTTGATGATTGGTAGCGGATGCCACACAATTATTTCGCCATTCTGTTGGTTTTCCTTTATGCCATACTGCTATCTCACAAATGCAGGCGTTGTTTTTGATTGTCACTTGTATATCTACTGCTTTCCTTATCATTTTCTCTAGTTTATCATCAACATCACACTTGATTTCAAACTGCATTCTGATGTTTTCCAGCATCCCCTTGCGAAGATGTTGTATTTCAATTATTTGTTTCCTCTGGAGCTAAGTGTCACCAGATGTTCTATTCATTGGATATATTTCCTTATGTCATCTGTTTTCCTCATCTTGGTCAAGTTCAGTATGATTTGGTACAGGATTTTGAAGCTTTCATTCTCATAGTACTCCATTAAATCTCCAATGAGCAATTTGTAATTCTGTTTTGTGTTGGTGTCTAGTAATAGATAATGTTAAGATGCTGCTCCTGGGAACCTAACAGCTGCTGCTTGTTGACTCACCTTTCTCTCTGCCATTGTAATTTTGAACATCTGAAGCCATTCAGCAAATGTAGGGCTATAGCTGTCAATTTTTCCATTGAATTTAGGTAGTGTTGCCTTGCATGGTATCATATCATTATTGATGTTTTTTTGGTAAAATAGAGCTCTCAAAGATTGGTTTATTCCATGCATTCATATTTTCATTTATTGTGAACTGGTCTGTTATAGCTTTTGTGATTTCATCAATAATTTTCCTCTTTTCATCTTCTTCATCTTCATTGTCAAATTCCTTTGACTGTTTTTTGAAGTTCTCTCATGATGATCTGAATTCATTTTCCTTTATTCATTTGAATGTCACTTCATTTGTCCTTGCTTCCTTTCAGCTTTTGCACTCTTCCCACTGCATCATTCTTAGTTTATATCTGAGTTCTCCTAACTCTTGTGCTTCACAATCTTCTTTTCTACCCATTTCTGATAATCTAAGTTTATATTTCAGTTGTTCTAGCTCTTGGGCTTTTATGTTGCAGTCTTTGATTAATTGTCTGTTTTGCTCTTCTAGTTGTTGGACTGTTTTTTGCCATTTCTCTTTCAGTTCTCAAAAGTGTTTGTTAGACTCTGCTAGTTGATTTGTCAGTGGCTTGATGTTGGAAAGTCTCTGTTTTGATCTTCTAGCTGAATATCCATTCCATTTTTAGTTTGCTTACTGCTCTGTCACTATATTTCTCTAGTTCCATCATTTTTACCATTAATAATTGTATCTCACTCCTTAGTATTAACTCCATCTCATTATTCTGTCTGAGAATATTGAGGATTTCTGTTGAACTCGCATTTGGGGACATGTGTAGGGTCTCTAGTTCTGTTGGGGATGCGTCTGCTTCTGAGCATGACCTACTTGGAGAGGGTGGTTGGTGCTTTCTCTTCTTCTTTGTGTGTTTGTCATTTTCTTAGCAGCATATACCTCCGTGTGGTTCACAATCTGCTCAAGTAGTTCATCTGTCCAAAACAATTTGAAAACTGTGTTTGGGTTGAGGTCCATTATGTTTGCATGAGTCACTGCTGTGAAAGCTGGTTTCTTCATTTGAATGTCTTTGCTCTGTTGAAAGTTATACTCACGTTTCCCTTTGGGAATGGGTAAAAATGGTGTCTGCACTATGGATCTAACAGGAGAAGAATTTTGAAGATCATCTTCATCACTATTAAAGTCAGCCCCAATGTAAGCACCATTTTGAAGATACACAACTGCTAGTCATTGCTGCTGAGTCCCTGATAAATTATCAATTGTGCAGGAACCAAACTATTTGCCAGAATCTTCATCTCTTAGGCTCAACAGTGATAGATATTACTTCTAGATTTTCATCTTCTTCAAATAATGATAATAGCTTATCAACTGTATATCTTTTTCTAAATATATGTATAGTTTATTTATGAATTGTTTTTAAAATATAAAAGCTTGTTTAATATTGAATAACTAGTATTGAAAAGAATTTTGCAAACTACTTTTATAAAAAACGCAGAAATGTTGTGCTTCTCTATTATTGATCATAGTGTTTCCATATGGTAACACTACTAAGCATGCCATGGAACTACGTACTTTTGATACTAATATTTGAAATGGGATTTTATTTCAATTGTACTTCTAGTAGTTCATAAATATTAAAAAATATATGGGATTAGGCTTATTACATCAAAGTTATATGATCATAATGTAGCATCATCCAAAAATAAAACATAAATAAGCTGCAAAACGTCGCAGAAGAACTAAGATAAAAAAGAAGTGATTAAAAATATTATGATTAAATCATGTGTGATTATTTCAGTTTGATTTTGTATATTGCAACCAAGAAAATAACATGTGTCAAAAAAGAGATAATTGTATCTGTTGATAAAACATTTTTGAAAAATTGTCACTTACATTATTTTTAGCTGCCATCTTGGCAGACGTTTAAATTTAAATCAACAGGTACTTCTCTTCAAATTACTATAAATACAATTAAAACTATTGTAAGCATTGATAAAGAATTTTACTTAGAATTCTTGTTATCTCATTTTATTAATGGTTTGATTATTAATACAATGTCGAGCTAATTGAGCTGTGTTTAGTAGTGGTCTGGATCCATCACAGGGAACGATTCAAGGGTCTCTGTGCCAGACCATGAAAG
>CABFPE010000135.1:1215987-1228433 GCA_900660155.1 Hofstenia miamia | reverse complement strand
AATCGATTGAAATCAGCCAGGTTACACCCTGTATATATATATATATATATATATATACAATCTTCATTTTTTGCAAGAACTATCTCAGTTACAATGCTATAAGAAAGAGAATTTCAGAATTATAAGTATAAAGATAATAATATTAATAATAATGTGGGCAGGGAGCCCAGTTGGTAAATATGCAGCTTGGTAAGCTGAGGTTAAGCAACTGTGATCATAGGTTTAAACTGGATGACATAGCTCAAAGGGTAGGAAGCACTCCAAAGTCTTGGTTGGCAACTTCCTAGGACAAGGGCAGGCCAAATTAAAGCTCATGGGGCAGGAAGGTATCTTTAGCCTTGGTTGGCAACTTCCTAGGACAATATGAGTCCAAAATCAAACACAATCTGAAACACTGATGACCATTCATGAAAGGGCAAAGGCCCTAAGTCCCTGGCAGGCATTCATTGGTCAGAGGGTGCTAAGAATCTCTGGACAACAGGCGGACTCTGCATTTGGGTGTGCTGAATCAAGAAGTGGCAGCATAGGATCCACACAGACAATTGGACAACTGCACAAGTGGACAGATGAGCAGAACAAGACAGCATTGGGGTGTAACAGATAAGATGGGTTACAGAAAGAGAATGTTGGAAGAATTGAGGAAGGCAGGAATGGGATTAGAAGTTGCTGTGCAGAGGCTTGCAGGACAAGTGCAAAAGTTACAGTTGGATAAGAGTAATAGTAAAAACGAGAATTGAACAGGCTATGCAAAGGGAAGATGAAGTGATAGATGTTGGGACAGAAGTGACAGAAGAAGCAGAACCAGTTGATGCAGAAACTGAAGCAACAATCAAGGAAAAGATGAAAAAAGAAAAAGGTGAGGGAGCTAGGTTGCCAATTCCAAAAGGAGTTAAGAAAAGCAAGCTAGCAGCAAAGGTCAATAAAGTATTGGAGTGTCATAGAAGTATGCAGGCACATGGGAGGTGATGAAAAATGTAGGCATAGACAAGAAGAAGAAAACATGACAAGAAGCTAAAGAAGACAGAAAGCCAGCATGCAAGAGAAAAATTTGAATAAAGTGGCAAACATTAAGCAGCAAATAGGGAAGATCAGGCAAGGTGAGGCAGTACAGGACAGCTTTAGGGTAGGTAAGGGGAAGACTATAGAAACTGCAAGAAAAGAACTAAAGTAGAGATTAGTTGAAAAAATCTGAGAAACTAGGAAAATATAGGGTAAGAGCAAAGCAAGCAAGAGACATTATGACATTTAAGACCTAAGAAGGAAGATTCTATATATAAGCCGTGGCCAAAAGTCACTGGACACAAACAAAATTTTAATTTTTAGTTAGTTTTTGTGCATTTGGAGCATAATTTTTTTCAAAAAGGAAACCATTTTTTGTCCAAAAATAACTATAATCAAAATTATATCAAATATTATCATAAAAATAACAGTGTAGTGTAAACAAATTTAATATTTCGTTGGAAAGCCTAGATTTCTTTGTACAGCTCAAGGACGACAAGGCACACTACTGCACAAAATTTTGCACTGTTCTTTAGTGAAAACTCTATACCAAGCGTGTATTATGGCTGCAATCAGTTCATTACAAGTATGAGGAGCTCTCTTCTGGATCTCCCTACCAATGTGAGCCCAAAGTGTTTTGATGGGGTTGATGTCATATGATTGTCCTGGCCAATCATTTATCCATTGATTCCCAATTTGGTCATGAAACCATTCCTTCACTGCTCTTGCTCTGTGGCAGGGTGCATTGTCATCCATATAAATGCAATTGCCGTCTGGATAAAGATCTCTCATACTCCAGCATAGTTCTTTATTAAGAATTTCAAGGTAAAATTTTTGATTCATTCTTTGACCCTGGTCTAAAATTCGAAATCTTCCCAGACCATTAAATGAAAGACAGCCTCAAATCATTACAGAAGGTGCATATTTTACAGTCAGCAGGATACACTGGCTTAGATAATGTTCTCCTACATGGCGCCATACTTTAATTGAGCCCCTGTTGCCATAAATATCAGAAAATAGCACACATTTCCAGTACTCATCATCTTTCAGATGGTAACGTCTTGCAAAATTGAGATGATGTCGCCTCTGGAAGGCATTCACAAATGGCTTTTTGGCTGGCCACCAACCTCTTAATCCAGCAGCATTCAAGCATCTTTGAACAGTTTGAACACTAATATTAGCAGTTACATCACCACACATGTCCTTAATGTTTGCAGCAGTTGAACACCTGGATGCAAGACATCAACGCACCATTAGTCTGTCAGTATTGGGTGTAGTTTTCCTTGGTCTGCCACTTCTTTTCCTGGGAGATCCATAACCATCTCAATTTGTCAGCCATCATTGTTTAATGTCAGATATTGTAGATTTTGGGACACCAGTTTTATGCTCTACACCACGAATTGTGTAGCCTTCTTTAAGCAAAGTGACAATTGTTGCCCTCTTTCTTGGTGAAACCTCTTTCCTTGGCATATCAAAATTGTTTAGAAAATATTCAATTGCACACCAGTTAACACTAAGACAGCTAAGACACTCAATAATGAACTTACAATATGTAATCAATAATGAACACTCAAGTGTAGAAAGTAGAAAGTGCATATTCCTGCAGCCAATAGAATTATGTACAGGAAAATTTAATTTGGTAAATTCTCTGCATGCATACGTCGTGCATATACTGCCTGCATTGAGTATATGTATAATGACTTATTGATCCAACAATGGTAAAGTCGAGCATTAATACTCTGCCTGTGGTAGTGTAGTAGGTATGTAATGACTTATTGATCTAAGTATGGCAGAGAATTAAGTAAAAACACTATACGCATTTTGGTACATTTTAAGATTTTACATTATATTTTTATATGAAATTCATGTACAAGAATTATTTTCTGCAAAAATATATCTATTTAAATAGAAAACAAACCTTAATATCCAAAACGGCTGTACTTTTCCTTGGTCTGCCACTTCTTTTCCTGGGAGATCCATAACGTAGAACAAAACAGGTTAATGCCTAAGAAACAAAAGGGATGCAGGACAATGATGAGATTGCCAAAGATCAGTTCTTAATAGATAAGACAGTGATGGAGAATTGTAGGAGAAGGAATGTAGAATAATCTCAAACAAAAGACTTGATTCAACAAAAAATCAGAAGAAAAGGAAAACTTAAAACTCAATTAAGAAACTCAAATCATTTTATTAGAAATTAGCTTCAAATGATTTTGCCAAAACTGTAAAAGCTACTTACCAACACCAGAAGACTCTTGTTTCACACAAGCAGTGAGGCAAACACACTACAAACTAACCCCCACACCAGCTTGATCACACTACTGCATCAGAAATAATGACAAATGGCAACAAGAAGAAGCAAAAACAAGTTCCCACAATGCAAGACACCTCAATCAAAACGCCTGCAACCTCAGAGGCTGCTGAACCTCCATCACAATCCACCCCAATCACTTTAACAACAGAAGTGGAGATGCAAACAATCCCTATGGAGCAACCACCCAATTCGCTCAAAATTCTTAGCACCCTCCGCCAAAATAAAAACACAGAGATAACCCTAAGGGAAGAGATTCAACTCCTCAAAGATTGCTTTGAAGAAATAGAAAACGAAAGAAGGCAAGCTATAGTGTAGATCAAATTAGACATGGAACAAAACATCAATTGTGTCTAGACTTCAGAAAACTTAACGAAATCATGAAAAAATATTCATATCCACTACCAAGAATAGAAGACATGCTCTACAAAGCGAGCCAACACAAATATTAGGCATCTGGCAGGTACAAATGGAACTGGAAGACATAGAGAAAACAGCATTCATAACACCATACTACTCTATGAATAGATCTATATGGCCTTCAGACTATGCAACACGCCAGCAACATTCCAATGGTACATAGCCAAATTACTAAAAAATAAGCAACACACCATTGAAGATTGGATAAACACATATATAGACAACATCATAATAACTAGCAATACAGTAGAAAAACATCTAAACAAACTCGATAGAATGATAAACATACTCAAGAACACTGGACTGAAGATAAACAGAAACAAATGTGACATCCTCAAAGAAAAGGTAACATTCCTGGGAAGGATTATTTCAAAGGGACAGATAAGCATCAAAAACAATGCAAGAAACATGATAAAAAACATCGGAAAACCCAACAACAGGAAAGACCTACAAAGATTCATGGGATTTTTTAACTACTTTGGTACATTTATTCCAAACATAGCAGAAAAGGCTGTAAACATGACAAATCTAATGAAAAAATCAATCCCCTTTGAATGATCATGGAAATAACAAGAGAACTTGATAACATCAAGAACAAACTTTTAAAATTACAGTTGCTAAACACACCTGACTGCGCAAAACAATTTATATTAGATTTTGATACAAGCAAAGTTGCAATAGGAGCTACACTAGGGCAATTAAAAGATGGAAAAGAACTACTGATACAATTCTTCAGCTGAAAATTGAAACATAGTGAAGAAAACTATGGCTCAACAAAACTCAAAATGCTCGCACCCATATCAAAAAATTCAGACACTTGCTCATAGGAAAAAAATTCAGGGTCAGAACCAACAACAGTAGATTAGCATGACTAAAGAAATTCTAGGGAGACAAATCATCAATCATGATGGATTGAATACCTAAGCAAATTCACATTCTCCATTGAACATAGAATAGG
The DNA here is from genome assembly GCA_900660155.1 of Hofstenia miamia. NCBI lineage: Eukaryota > Metazoa > Xenacoelomorpha > Acoela > Hofsteniidae > Hofstenia > Hofstenia miamia. The sequence continues at coordinate 1,223,745 of CABFPE010000135.1, read as the reverse complement.
CAAACTACATAGTAATGCAGACTTCTGGACATCACTCCCCCAATACCAGAGAGACCTCAAGAAGAAAGATGGCGAAAAATCTCAATTCCAATTCCTACCACACAATGAATATGAACAACTCCATGAGATCAACGTAGACAAGAAAGGACAAGCAATAGCTCTGATAATGTTAAAGGAGGAGATCACAGAGAAAGAAATAATAGAAAAACAAAATGAAGATAACCCACTGAAAGAAATAATAGAAAAAATAAATAAAGAACTCCAACTCTCAAAAACAGCAAAAAACTATTATGGCATCAAAAACAAACAACACTTCCCCACACAGAGGGCGCCTTACAAAAGATTATCACAACAAAGCTGAATGAAATAGTACATATAGACATTGAAACACTATCAAAGGATGACAAAGTATATCAATATGTACTTGTCATAGTAGACAACTTCACATGCTATGCAAGGAATGTACCAATAAAAACACAACCACAGAAGAAACAGTGAACATAATCCTAAAAGAGTGGATCCTAAAGGTAGGCCCTATGGAAAAAATCATAATGGATAAAGGCCCACAATTAGAAAGCACACTGTTCCAAGAACTCACAAAACTACTTGAAATAGACAGTGAACATACCACAGCATACCACTCTCAAGCAAATGGAGCAGACAAAAGACTGAACAGAAAACTAATGAAACTAAGAGTAGCAACATCCAGAATAGGAGGAAACAAATGGCAAGACGTGATAGAGATGATGGAATATTTCTACAACACCTCCATACATTCAACCACACAAATAACCCCATTCAAGGCAATGTATGGAAGAGAAGCAACAACACCACTGTCTGTTCAATTCTCAGAGTACTCAAATAAAATGGAAAACGAATATGTAAAACAACTGAAAGACAAGATAACAGGCATCCACATAACAATGTGCCATAACATAAAGAAATCCGCAATGAGACAAGAACAAAACTACAATAAAAAAATCTACAGGCACATGCACAAAATAGGCGATAAGGTTTACACATTCACACCCATTAAAACAACTGACATAAATTAAGTAAGAAAACTAAAACCAGTATGGTCAGGGCCATACACTATAAAAAAATACTAAACAACAATGAATACCTATTAAGTAATAACAGGACCTTACATTTTCAATACTTAAAAAGGGCAGTAATATATATCAAAGGAGCCACCCTGGACAACAATAATTTAGATTGCTAAAAAACCAAGGTGAAAACACATTTCAAATGGATGAAATATACAGTCTACCAGAAGAGTAATTCGAAGAAGAATACCAACATTAGCAACAACAACATACAACCAAGGACTATGCCCCAGAGGGCGGCAAAACAAAACATTAATTATAACCCTGAGACATGGGACCTAAATATAATAACTCAGTTTAGGTATATTGAACAGCAAGATGAATGAAAAATCACCAAAGAGAATAACAATGCAATGCAAATCTAATCCCAGGAGACAAGTGAAGAGAGTGAAACTCACCAGACCCAGGGACACAGAACACATTAGAAAGAGGAAGAATGCTAAGTACTCACCACTACTGATTAAAGGGCATGGTGACAAACAGCAACAAACCTTCAACACTGCTAAGTACTCATCACTGCTGATTAAAGGGCACAAACAGCAAGACAACTTCCACATCACTAAGTACTCACCACCACTGATTAAAGAGCATGGTGATGAACAGCAGAGCACCTAATGAACCAATTAGTCTGCTGATTGAAGGGCACATGGATGAAAGAATCATCACAGGAAGGTGTAAGCAGCACTCTTGTCACAGCTTGTCAAATGTGAATGGGAACCAAGAAAAAGGGGACCAACTGGAGCCCATAAGCAGTGGTTCTGAAATGGATTGACGCATTACATGCCACCTCAGAGCAAATTTATTCCACTACAGAGCAGACCTACCCCACTTCAGAGCAAACCCACTCTGTGTCAGAACAAACAATACACTCAATCAAAAGAAGCAAATGAATGTCAACAATTGACGGCAAGAAATTACACCCATATTTCATTGCTTAAACAAAAATGGAATACAATGCATATGAAAAGCTATCACAAGAAACCTGGAGCCATATATGACAACAAATGAAAATGGATGAAATGTACCTACCAGTCTCTTATACACATCTGTATCAGCCCATGATAAACACCATAATCAGTTACCAAGAATGAATGAATGAAGCATTAGAAAGACCATACTTCAGAAGCACAATACACACAGTATTCAATGAAAACTTCACCCTGCTTGAAGCCCAAAACATGAAAAGTAAACACAAAATAGCAGAGATCAAGTAATTCAACATAGATACAGACAACCTCACAATAATTTACATCACAAAAGATAAAGAACACAACAACAAATCGGAAAAACAACTACAAAAGACACTGCACATAGCTGAAACTACAGGAACTCAAATCGTAACTGTAATGTTAACAACACAAGAGAACCTACCAGAATTCTTACACACAATGTGCATGCAACTACAAAACGTCTTTATCAGAGAATGTCATACAGATGAAACTACAATCTCAGAACTGATAAAACACAATCTCTAACTTGATTACTGGGCTTAAGTCTACAGACTGATGGTCAAACCATGGATAGCAATCAAACTTTATCAACAAGTGTAGAATCATGCCAACTCACTGTGATGGCAATACTTAGAGAAAACTATTACTTTTCTTAGATTAAACACAAAGCAAAGTTGACACTTTTCCGATTTCTCTCCTTTACTATAAGTGTGTGGTTTATTAAGCTTATTTAACATGCCGGAGCCTTTGTAGCTACCTAATTCACCAAACTTATTTAGATAAAGCAGAGATACTAGAAGACAGGATCGACACTTAGAAGTAGACGTGCACATCCAGCAACACATCCGCCAGCTGCATCTTACCAATGGAACTGCCACTGCGACGTAGAGAACAATAATGGAATGGTAATGTGGATAGCGAACTCAGTGTGATGGGATTTGCAACTACTTGAGAATTTAGTGCATTGATTGTTTTTGTTATTACGGACTAATGCAATAAAGGAAGTGGCGCAACCGTGCTGCTGTGATAGCTTGTTATGAGGCCCTACATGTATTAACCCTACATATATACAAATATATAACAGCCCTGGATACATGTAAACAATCAACGCAGTCAGCAGAAAACAATAACTAGAAGTCGGTCTATAGTCTACTGCGTGAAACATTGAGCAACATGTAATAACGATCAAATAAACTCTGAGTAATAGAATATCAAAATACCATTGTAATAACCATTTGAATGTAAATACTATCAAGCCAGCAATTAGCATGTAATATAATGAATGTAATAAATAACTTGAGCTCATCGGTAAAATAATTGACATGTAAAACCTACAGGCTGCAATAACACTATCGGACAAGCAATGACAATTAGGAAAGCTATAACGGTAAAAAACTCCTATACCTATCCGTAACCTAAGAGCACACCAGGTAACTACAGCTGTCGCCCTCCCCACTATGGAATAGCTATTAGGAGGCTGCTCCAGCATACCTTTAACTGGATGTGGGAACCACCATACAATTACCCTAGCTCGTAGACGTTTAGCTTTCCATCAGAATATATAAAATAACCTGACAAAAGAAAATGAATCCAAAGTAGATTTGCTCATCAATAATTACATCCGATTCATTATATTTATAGCACTTGGTGATAAACAACTAAATACTCGACAAGTACCTGTTAATCTTTCTTGTTGACAGTTTTTCCCTCGCTTTAATATTTCTGCTATTTTTACGCAACGTCAGCTTTAATTTGACTATGCTGTTTGATCATCTTTTGTTTTGTCAAAATACCGTCGAGTATAATTTTAAGTATAATTGCACAAAACATTTACAAAGTGAAAATAATCAATCCTATCATGATTTACAATTTAATCATTATAATCAATAATAATTTTAGTCTTTGTTTCCTAATTCTTTTTCTCTCATCTTGACCAATCATGATAGTTTGATGGATTATGTCACACTCCCCCTCCAGCATAGCTAATTAAGGATGACCACTCTTTCTGCATGTACCATCTCGGCTGCCTTTTTGATTATCTCACTGGCTTCTTTCATTTCCCACGTAACGTTTTCATACGCCTCATCTTTCATTGATTTTTAGCACGACATCTTTCTCTGTCGTTAACATCTTCTTGTGTCTCAAGAACGACGGGTTCTCTAGAGATTTAGCTATTGTACACATACTCCGTAATTCGTTTAATTTTTCGTTGAATATGTCGTAATGTTTTCTGTAGAGTTTCATGCCCTTTATGGCTATCATCAATGTCATAATCGCGTCTATTCTACTGGTGTGCGCCAAATCTGGATGGATCGTAGTATTTGGGTAGAAAAATTCATACGTTGATTGTAACGATTTCGAGATTGACGCCTCGTCATAGAATGCACTTATGTTTTCCAATACTTCTTCCTCGGTGATGTTTTCCGGTTCATTCTTTCCTAATCTTACCATAGTAATAATTTCCACTCTCCTCATTACGTCGTAATATCGATATTGCGAACTCCAAAGTTCTCCCCACACAAAGTCGTTGATCCCTGAGAACAGTATCACAGTTTGTGTAGATCTTTTTTCGATTTCTGCTCGAACTTTCTTAATTTGTCTGCATATTGGTTCTCCTTCTTTATAGAGATCGTAGGGTGTGACTTGCCCTTCTATAAAGACTCTTTCTTTATTATCATTTTTCAACAAAATTTCTTTTGACTTCTTGTAGCGTTCGTCATTGACAATTCTTTCGGCTGCTTGTCTGCTGTTGACGTATGTGTTTTCTTCATGCCACATTGCTTTAATGGCTTTCTTGTCCTTTAGTCGCCAAGTTGGTAGCAGCATCGGTATAAAGATTGTCGGTGGTGGCGCGCATTTTAATATTGTTGTCATTGTCTTTTCCTCTATGGCCTCGTATGTGCCTTGCATTTCTGCCGTTGTGGCCATGCCAAATGTCGCAGGATAATTATTCTTAGACTTTTTGATATTTTCCCAGAAAGTATCTGTTAGACCATTCTTCATTAAGTTCTGGGCAGTCTCAGGCTTTATTATTATTTTCGACGTAATGCATTCTATGTCCACTGCAATCTGGTTTTGTGGTTCCAATAGTTCATCTATTTCTTGCCTAGTAAATGCTTCGGTACACAGAACTTTAATTAATGATTTGGTTTCTCTTTCATACACTTCTCCAAATATTCTTTGTACAATATTATTTGTCCTTTCTCTTCGCACCGTGATTTCTACTAGTAGTCTTTCATCGTCCGTATCGACCCATGATAGTTCACTGGGCTCCTGTTCGCCCCATTTCTCTAGATTGACTTTATCAATTACTCGTTGTGTATTTGGAGTTAAGGCTATGTCGGTAGATTGTAAGAGCTTTTCTTCCAGTAACATTTCTTCTTTACTTTTACTTACCATCTCAATAATTTCGATGGGGCAATTTTTTCCTTCTTTCTGCATGGTTTCTGAACGTTTGATAATTTTGGTATAAGCACACTGAGGGTAATTTTTCAGATATTTTCTTATCTCTTTTGTGATTACCTCATGAATTTTCTTTTCTTCCACCATCTTTATCGTCTGCAACGTTTCCGCATGCTCTCTTCTAATCAAATTTCGAGTTGTTAGCCACGGTTGGTTTTTAAGTGCCCTTAGTTTCGTGTTAGAAGTCGCGCCCCACATATATTTCTTTGTTTCATCGGTTAAAATTTCGATCTCACTCGGGCAGATCCCTGTTTTATTCGCTAACTCGATTATGCTGGGTCTTCCCAATGTGTGTTGCTGTACTAACAACCTTGTGAAATGTTTTTCGAATCTCTGCTGTACCTTTTTCGTGGGAGACATCGGTAAAATCTCTACGCTCTGCAGTAACCATTGTTTAATATTTGTCGGAATCGGTGCCACAGCTATTTCGAATTTTTTCTGTCTAGCTATCTGTCTCCGCTCTTTTCTCATCATCGGCAGTACCAGCTTATCGTTATATGTTAATGCAATCGCTAGTACCCAAATAGCTGTTCTTGCTCTGATCTCTGGGGCATTAATTTCTTCAAACATTTGCGTTTTAAAGTTTCTTTTGGCCTCCATCTCGTACGCTCTCCTGATTTCGTATAACATAGCTTCCGTACTTTTATGATACTTCCTAGTGGGCGATCTTATGTCTATCAACGGCCACTCTTCATGCGTAGGCTTTTCTGCTTTAATTTCCGACCATACTGTCGCTATTCTCTCCAAATGCTCAGGTGTTTGGTTCATGCTGCACTTCAGAAACAAATTTCCAGTCTCTTCCAAATTTTCAGTTATTCCCAGCAATTCCATAGTACGTGTTTGGTAGTACATATCGATCGCGATTTTAGGTTCTACCATGATTCTCTCTGCTGGTGCTATTTCGTTAATTTGTAAGTCCACTTTTATCAGTTCGGATATTTTTCTTGTACTGCTATCCAACGTAAACAAATTATCTAGTTTAATTTCCAACTCTTTTATACATTTCGGCAACTCCTCTGATTTCTGTGTTACAATTATTATTACCCTCGTCTTATATGTCTTAGCTATCTTGAGAGTTTCTTCGATGTTAGTTTGAAGTCTTCTTGATGCTATTTCAGTGTCTTTTACGAAATAGACTATCGTGAGATGGTTCTTATCAAGGTTTACTTGTTCACATTCGGTTGTAATCTTGTCTTTGTTTTTGGTTAGCTTCTGTACGTCCTTCATCGTGAACTGTTCATCAAACGTAATATGGACTGTACTTTTGAAGTATGGTCTGTTAAATTGTTCCTTCATATCCCCTTTGTATGCTATTATCGTATTACAGGTCGGACGATTTTTCTTATCAATAACTATTGGAATTGCGTAACTTTCATTTTCTTTGGTGGAAGTGCTGTGTTGTATTAGCCGTTTAGTTTCTGGCGATAGATTATCGTAGGAATTATATCTCATCTTCCTGTTTGCTATGAAATAGGGATGTATTCTATCTCGTCCTATTTTTGTCATGCGGCTCTCCCTCTCTTCAGATCGTGACGATTTTGTTGTTGTTGATGTTTGTCTGTACGAAAAAATTCCTGAGCTTGTTGTTGTGGGGATTGAACTCGTTGACGGTATCTGCGAAGTATCCATATCGGAGTCATCACTTATGGGTTGTGTATCCCAACTTCCCATAGCTACTGAAGTTATTTCCTCGCCGCCCTTTAATTGGCTTTGAGTACTTGTGGATGCTGTTTCCTTGCCGCCCTTTAATTGGCTTTGAGTACTTGTTGACGCTGTTTCCTCTTTGCCCTTTAATTGGCATTGAGTACTGCTGGATGTTGAAGGGGAGTGTGCATAATTCGGTATTTCCAACCTCACGCCCTTTAATTGGCGATCAGTATCTTGTAGATGGCCCTCATTTACCCGCCTGCCCGTTAATTGACAATTGGTAGAGGGTGATTTTTCTTTTATTTTCTCCATCCTCATACCCTTTATTTGGTAATCGGATTGAGGAGACCTCCTCCTTATACTTCGTCTTTTGTTGGTAGGTGTCATCTGCTCCGTCGTCATACCCTTTAATTGGTAATCAGACTGTGGAGCTCTTCTTCTCACTCTTCGTCTCGTATTACTGGGTGGTGAATTCTCCATCGTCATGCCCTTTTGTAAATCCACTTTTATCAGTTCAGATATTTTTCTTGTACCGCTATCCAACGTAAACAAATTATCTAGTTTGATTTCCAACTCTTTTATACATTTTGGCA
>CABFPE010000135.1:1193241-1203543 GCA_900660155.1 Hofstenia miamia | reverse complement strand
CTTGAATTTACCATTTTCATATTTACTAGAGGCAATTGTGTAATGGTGTCCTTCTCCGGTATCATGTACTCCAGGTTACTGTTGTTCGTCATCTTCTTGCTTGTTTACTTCTTTATTTTTGAGTGAGAAGAAACAACTATCTTAACCCACTCGTAGTCTCGTAATTCTTCATACACTTTCATTAACTATTACACCATCTGTATTTCTCTCCTTTGTGCATGCTCTTTAAGTGCCTGTCACGGTCGCCATGTAGAATCATGCCAACTCGCTGTGACAGCAATACTTAGAGAAAACTATTACTTTTCTTAGATTAAACACAAAGCGAAGTTCGGGAAGCAATGACAATCAGGAAAGCTATAATGGTAAAAAACTCCTATACCTATTGGTAACCTAAGAGCACACCAGGTAACTACAGCTGTCGCCCTCCCCACTGTGGAATAGCTATTAGGAGGCTGCTCCAGCATACCTTTAACCAAATGTGGGAACCACCATACAATTACCCTAGCTCGTAGATGTTTAGCTTTCCATCAGAATATATAAAATAACCTGACAAAAGAAAATGAATCCAAAGTAGATTTGCTCATCATTAATTACATCTGATTCATTATATTTATAGCACTTGGTGATAAACAACTAAATACTCGACAAGTACCTGCTAATCTTTCTTGTTGACAGTTTTTCCCTCGCTTTAATATTTCTGCTAATTTTACGCAACGTCAGCTTTAATTTGACTATGCTGTTTGACCATCTTTTGTTTTGTCAAATACTGTCGAGTATAATTTTAAGTATTAATTGCACAAAACATTTACAAAGTGAAAATATTCAATCCTATCATGATTTACAATTTAATCATTATAATCAATAATAATTTTAGTCTTTGTTTCCTCATTCTTTTTCTCTCATCTCGACCAATCATGATAGTCTTGATAGATTATGTCACACAAGCAAAAACAATTGAGCTAACATCCACAAACAACAATCTTGAAAAAATCACGCAGTTACACATAAAATGCAGCCTAAACCAACACTAAAAACACCTCAAAGAAATCCAGCATACATAGAAAAAGATGAAAATTACCAAAATGATATAAGAACAATGGCCAACTATTAACATTGAAGCTCCAACCAAAAATACCACAAGTCAATAGAGGCCACACTCCTCAAAATAAACAAATACTACAAGCTAAATACAAAAAAAGACTACCTATTTGAAGAAACAAACACACACAAAATATGTTACAGCACAACAAACTGGCTCCTATCAATATATTTAACAGAAATCCAAAACCTGTATCTAAATGATATCAGGATGAACCATTACAAAAAACTGGATACTAAAAGGGCTCACAGAAAAATTAGTATCGCCTGACAAAACAGAAAAAGCACTAAAACCATTGAGAAAAACATATTACACATCATCACAAAGGAAAACCCCATGTGCAAAATAATGATGGTTACTATAGCAAACAATACAGGCATCTGCCCCAATGAATTCTCTCCCTTCAACAAACCCATGAAAAAATACATCTGGGGAGCAATACTCCTACAAGTACATCAGTCACAACAGTTTTTGACAAAATGCATGAGGACATTAAGCTCCGAAGTGATTTTAGCTTAATAACTGGTTCACACAGAAGATAATTATGTGGAAATCAAAAATTGGTTTGCAACTGGTACTTGCTTGATTGGTAAAGATATTTATTAATTTTTATATAAATATAACCAAAGCACTGTGAAGATGATGGAATTTTACCATTTAGTGATTTACTCTTATTTTGTCAGCATAGTTATTTATTAAATGATGAGAAGCTAAGTGAGCTTTGTGTGTGGTGATTGAAGGCTGTGTGCAAGGGGATAATTAGCTGGATTTCAGCCTTGATAGCTACATGCAATTAGGTTATGGCTAGGTGTAGGAACGTTATTTTTCTATCACTTAGCTCTCTGCTGATTGCTTGTGTGACATATGGTAATGAACACTTGAAAGGCAAGGTGCCACCATAAGGATGATTGTGATATTTATTAGTAACCTTATTTTAGATCCAAATTGTTGACTTATAAGGGACTGATAAGAGACCTTATTGTTTATATTTATATGTAAGTTAGGAGCTGCCATAGTTTGTAGAAGCCTTATTAATTTGTTTGCAGCTAGTGTTGTGTCAGTTGTACATGTCAGCCCTTATTGTGATATATGTTTATATTTTAACTATATGTAGGAAACTGCCTTAATTGTATATTAGCTATCTCTAACTGTTTTTAACTACATAGTGGCAGTTAGTATCCAGTTGCAAGCTCATTGCATTCACATACTGAATCTGTACAAATTGAGAATGATAATTAAATCAAATAGTGGCTGGTATTTATTACACCATAAGTAAGGCACATATAGAAACTCTTTTGGTGAGACTGAGCTGAGTAGCGGCAGATGGAATGGTGGACATGGTTGGAATGGAATCACACTGTTGGGGAATCTGTGAATGGTCTTTAAGACTCTGCTTCAGGCAAATGCACCCAGCTTGCTCTCTCAAGATACTTTTAGGAATGCTACGTAAATACCAGCAATGAATAGTTGTATTAGTGCTGGAGATTTAATTAAGTTATATCTTGGTTATTACAATTTTATGATAGAAAAGAGAGAGTGAAAGTGCTCATTACCATGCTTCATGGAATCTGCTTGCAGTTGTATCTAAACTATGCAATATTATTAGGCAAAACTGCAGCCTGGGTGATGATGTAACAGGAAGTCAAACTGATCAATGTCATGGATATGCTACTAGAAAGCATATGATAGCATAGCATATAGGTGGTACCTGAGAGCAATGGAATTTTATGGGAATGAGTAGAGTTTCTAGAGTGGCAGACTGTGATAACTATTGGTATACACTGAGGTTTAGGCAGGTATATTCCAGAGAGACAGCTTAGCACTACTTCTGTTTGTAATTAGCTTAATCCCTATCACAGAATGGTTAAAGGAGACAGGCATAGTGTATAAGTTAGAGAGGAATGGTAAAGCACCTATGGCATATGGACAACCTGAAGATGTATGCAAGCTCAAGGAAGAAGTTGCAGAAGCAAATGGAGATTTTGGAGAAGGCAAGCAGAAAATCTGGGCTGGAATTAGGGTTGGGAAATTGTGTGGCATTGACAATGGCTAGAGTTAACTGTATGAATTGAGATGGATTGAGGAGGAGCAGTGTTGATAAAATTAAGGAATTTCAAGAGGTGTACAAGTACTTAGGATAATAGAAAGAGACAGAGCAGATCATGAAGAAATGAAGACAAGGCTTAGAAAAAACTGTGGCATAATTGGCACAAAATAACAAGATAGAAGAGAAATAATATACTTTTCTAATTGTGAAAAATGATTATTTTATAATTATGCATTTATATCAATTGATAATCTTTTGCAATTAAAAATTATTATTGTGTCTGTTGATGAAATGTTTTGGCAAAAGCTAAACAACCAAAATAATGCTAGATAATTAATAACATGTTGTGTGAAAATTAGCAGATGAAGATTATATCTAATTACCAAAGACTAATGAAAAACTGGTACATGTTAGTTGGTTGTAAAATTGCAATATAAAAGTGATCTATGAAAACAGAGAAAATTATTTTGAATTTATCTTAGCTTTGTATCAGGTTTAATTAATTAATGAAACAAGAAAGCTAGATATTCAGGCACACAATTAGTATTCAGAGATCCTGATGTTTACATTTACCAGTCATTGGGTGGCTACCTCAGCAATCTGCAATTATTATCAGCTTTTGCATTAGTTTTATTCCCTGTTTATGAAAGTGTGTTGATATGCTAGGTATATGGATATCTGTTTATAACTAATGTCATCAAACAGCTGAATAGCTGATAATAGGCTAACCATCCATTTTAGATATGATTTCTTTTATAAAATTAAACATAATGAACCTTATTATACATTCAAGATGTCTATGAGCATCATATGATTTATGTAATTTACTATGTTAATTAATTGTGGACTTTTGTAGAATCAGGCCAATCCAACATTAGTGTATCATTTGTAGAAAAACTATTACTTTTCTCAGATGAAACAGTAAGCGGAGTTGGCACTTTTCTAATTCCATTCTTTCATAATCTTGTCTGCTACTACTCTTGCCATTGTTGAATCTAGTGGTATCATCCGAGCATATTTTGTAAAATTATCGACTAAGACCAATATGTACTGATAGCCCTCGTCATCTTGAGATAATTTCTCTAGATCTACATGGACAATTTCGTTGGGTGCTGTTGCCATAATTTTTTCAAGCAGCGCAGTTTGTACTGGAAAATGGCTCTTATTATTTATGAGACATGTATTGCACTTATTAATGACATCTTCTACCATTCTTCTAATACTCGTCGTTATGAACCGAGCTTTAAAGGTATTTTCTGTTTGTATTATACCCAAGTGTCTATTTTCATGTATCTTTGGAACTAATTCCCTTTTATAATATTTTGGGATTGCCATTCTCAGCGTTTTTCCCCCTATATACAACAGTCCGTTTCTATTTAATTTCCACTTATATCTTTGGAAGTAGCTCTTGGCTTCCTTTCCCAGCGTCCAATTTTCATCATGCATTTTGTCTTGTATATCTTTCAGAATTATGTCGGTTTTCTGTTTTTCAATTATGTCTTTTTTGGTTATTTCCTCCTTAATTATTATTGGCATGATTGTATTCCCTTTCTTATCTGTATTAATATCGGGTAGTTCGGCATACTTGTTGTGTGACATAAACTGAAATTGTTTCTTTTCCCCATCCACTTTTTCCAAATCTCTCTGATATTCTGGCAATGCTGTCCAAAAATCTGCATTTCTATGCAACGTTCCTTTCTGATACTCTATTGTAAATCTAAACTCATTTAAGTATTCAATCCATCACGATACAATTGACGATTTATCACCCAAAAACTTTTTAAGCCATGCTAATCCACTATTATCAGTTCTTACTTTAAATGTTTGCCCTGTTAAAAGATAACGAAATTTCCTTATACTTTTGACTAATGCCAACATTTCCAATTTCGTTGAGCCATAGTTTTCCTCACTCTGTTTCAGTTTGCGACTGAAGAATTGTATAGGCACCTCTTTACCATCCTTTATCTGACCTAGGCACACTCCTATTGCGACATTACTTGCATCGCAATCGAGGATAAATTCCTTATCATAGTCTGGTGTATTCAGTGATGGCATCCTGCTCAATTTATTTTTTATGTTATCTAGTTGATCTTGTTCTCTCCATGTCCACTCAAAGATTTTATTCTTTTTAAGCAATTCTGTCATTTTACCAGTTTTATGAGGCACATTGGATATGAATGAACCATAGTAATTAATAAAACCCATAATTTGCTGTAAATCCTTTTTTGTTTTCAGACTACTAATGTTTTGAATCATGTCCTTCACATTATTTTTCATTCTTATTTCGCCTTTTCGAATTTGTCTCCCCAGGAATACTACTTGCTCCTTTAGAATTTCGCATTTCTTTCTGTTAACACGTAGACCTGACTTATACAAGATGTTTAATGTTCTGTCCAATTTCTCAAAGTGTTTTTCAATTGTATCACTTGCTATCAATATGTTGTCTATATATGTCTGTTTTTCAATTATGTCTTTTTTGGTTATTTCCTCCTTAATTATTATTGGCATGATTGTATTCCCTTTCTTATCTGTATTAATATCGGGTAGTTCGGCATACTTGTTGTGTGACATAAACTGAAATTGTTTCTTTTCCCCATCCACTTTTTCCAAATCTCTCTGATATTCTGGCAATGCTGTCCAAAAATCTGCATTTCTATGCAACGTTCCTTTCTGATACTCTATTGTAAATCTAAACTCATTTAAGTATTCAATCCATCACGATACAATTGACGATTTATCACCCAAAAACTTTTTAAGCCATGCTAATCCACTATTATCAGTTCTTACTTTAAATGTTTGCCCTGTTAAAAGATAACGAAATTTCCTTATACTTTTGACTAATGCCAACATTTCCAATTTCGTTGAGCCATAGTTTTCCTCACTCTGTTTCAGTTTGCGACTGAAGAATTGTATAGGCACCTCTTTACCATCCTTTATCTGACCTAGGCACACTCCTATTGCGACATTACTTGCATCGCAATCGAGGATAAATTCCTTATCATAGTCTGGTGTATTCAGTGATGGCATCCTGCTCAATTTATTTTTTATGTTATCTAGTTGATCTTGTTATCTCCATGTCCACTCAAAGATTTTATTCTTTTTAAGCAATTCTGTCATTTTACCAGTTTTATGAGGCACATTGGATATGAATGAACCATAGTAATTAATAAAACCCATAATCCTTTTTTGTTTTCAGACTACTAATGTTTTGAATCATGTCCTTCACATTATTTTTCATTCTTATTTCGCCTTTTCGAATTTGTCTCCCCAGGAATACTACTTGCTCTTTTAGAATTTCGCATTTCTTTCTGTTAACACGTAGACCTGACTTATACAAGATGTTTAATGTTCTGTCCAATTTCTCAAAGTGTTTTTCAATTGTATCACTTGCTATCAATATGTTGTCTATATATGCACTTATCCCTTTTTCAATTTGTTTATTATTCTGTTTCAGAACTTTTCTTATGTATCTTTGAAACGTAGCTGGGGCATTACATAATCCAAAAGCCATATACATCCACTTGAACAGTCCATACGGCGTTATAAATGCTGTTTTTTCAATGTCCGTAGGCTCCATTGGCACCTGCCAGTATGCTTTACAGAGATCTATACATGTGTAATATTTATTCTTGCTGGCTTCGTATATAATGTCCTCTATCCTCAGGAGTGGATAGGCGTCTTTCTTGGTAACATCGTTAAGTTTCCGGAAATCTATACAGAGTCTATATTTATCTCCTTGCTTTACAAAGACTGTTGGCGCAGCATATGGACTCTTGCTTGGCCTTATTATTTTGTTGTCAATCAATTCGTTCAGGATGGTATTATAGTGTTCTTTCAGGTGTTCAGGGACTCTTCTACATGGCAGTCTTATCGGCTCTTCAGTCATGGTTACTATTTTATGTGTCTCCCCCACTGCCTTGCCCATGCTTATCTCACTGTAGTTAAATATTTTTCGTGTCTTTTTAGTATCATTATTAGTTTCTTTCTTTCCTCCGCATTCAGATGTCAATACTCTTCCTCTGTTATTTCCAGTATTTGATATTCTGCGTCTTCTTCTTCTATTATATTGATTGCTTTATTCACCATCGTTTTTTCTGTCCTCACTTTTTTACCTTTTAAGTTTAAGGTATCCTTTTTTATGTTAACCACATGATTTGTTGCATTTAACATTGGTATCATTCCTTTACCTTCCTTTAATACACACAAACTTGATGGGATTGATACTTTTTTTGTGTTGAACCCTTTTTGATTGTATATCATGACTTCAGCCATTATGTGTTTCTCTGTTTCTATTTGACACATTTTCCAGTTGTTCAGTGGAATTTTTATGTCCTCCTTTAATCAAAATTCTATTATTTCTGTGTCTTGCTCTTCTTCACAAGTTGTTACCACTTCTTCCTGGACTGATATGGTTTTGTTCGTGTAATCGATAATGCATTTATTATTCATTAAAAATTCATTTCCCAGTATCACCTCATAGGGTAATGAATTTTTCTCTGTATCAATAACAGTGAATGTTTGCACAAACGTGGTATTAGCAATCCTCATTGGTACCTCCATTAATTTACCTTTAGTATCAATATAGTCTCCTGATGCATTTAGTAATCTGTTTTTTTCACTTTCCAATTTTCTGTCATCAAAACCTATTTTTGCCGCACATTCGTCAGTAATAATTGATATTACTGCTCCCGTATCTATGGTTGCCTTGACCATCACTCCATTTATTACAACTGTAATTGTATTAGTCTTGATTAGGTCTGTTACGATTAGCACGGGTGCATGGTTTACCAGAGACGGCGCTCCCTCTAATTTAAAGTATCACTTCCTGTCTCTTCTGTTTGTTCTGATTCATCTCCATCATCTAGTAGATATTCCTCGTCAAAGTATGCCTCTTCTTCCTCAATAAAGTTTATTTGTCATTTGAAATATTTCTTCATATGACCTTTCTTTCCACATGCCTGACATTTTAGATCTTTCATATTTATGCATTTTATTGTTCCATCCTTCAATTTTATCTTGATGATCTCATCTTTCGGTTTTCCATCTTCCTCTTTTCTTATTTTACTCATTCCACTTACCATTGTTGGTATTACTTTTGTTATCAACGATTTCTCATTAATCCAGGCATTATTTTCCATTGTGACCTGTATTCCCAAACCTTTCCTTATCATTCTTTCCAAGGAGTCGTCAGCATCACATTTAATTTTGAACTGTTGTTGAATCGGTTCTAGTAATCCTTTGTGTAGCATCATCCAAAAGCAACTAAGATGCAAGCGAAGAACAACGTCGAATGATTAATAATAATTAGAATTGATTGTAAAATTTAGTTAATGATCTTAGTTATTTTGTAAGATGCAACTAAGCCTCAATATTGTTCAAATTAAGAAAAACTTGTTAGCCGATCAAGTAACATTTGACAAATTAAATTGAGCGAAATTACGCTTACGAAGGAACAGCCATATTGGCAGACAAATTATTTAAAATTCAAAATCAGCAGGTACTTTTGGAAAATTTTTATAAATAGCTTTGAACTAACCAGAAAATTGATGAACAATAAATTCTTCAGAGTTTATTTTATTTTCATTCTACTCTTATCTGGTTTGATTATTTAATAAAATGTGCAGCTAGGCAAGTTGTGTCNCGATACTGACTTTTGAAACTTTCATCATCGTAATATTGCTGATACTCTGATTAGTTTTTTGTAATCTGTTTTAGTTTCCAAGTCCAATACCAAATAATGCTGGTAAGCTGCTCCTCCCAAATATAAAAGGAATCTTGCTGCTGCCTGCTTCTGTATCACTTTCCTTTCTTTCATACTCATTTCAAACATTTGAATCCATTCTTTGAATGTAGGCGAGTAGCTATCTACTCTCCCCGTAAATTTCGGCAGTATTGCTTTGCATGCTGGTGTGTCACTGTCCTCTTCCTCCGACAGTATTGTCTCTTCATATATCGGCTTTATTTCGGTTGTGTTTTTGAGTTTTTCCTTAACTTGCTTTGTTATATTTACAACTAATTTTTCCACAAATTAGTCTTCTGTTTGACAGTCCTTGTATATTTCAGCTTGCCCCTCCTTTGTTATTAATTTTTCCGGTTCCTGTATTACTGTGTTCCTCATTACTTTAACACTACTTTTTCCTTCTTCTATTGTTTCTTCATTTGTTAATGCTGTTAATCGGATTTTATCCTTCAAGTCATCTATTTCAAGTTGCTTTAATTGTTATCTTCTCTTAAGTTAACATTTTCCTCATGCATCTGAGTAATCATTCTTTGTAAGTTCTTGCTTTGCGTCTTTATCTCTTTGTTTGCTTCTACCAATTTTTTGATCTGTTTTTGAAAAACATTCCTTTGTTCTGTTAACCTTGAGCTAGTGTCTTGTATGATTTCTTCAATCCGTTTATCCTTTTCAGCATTTGCTAACTCTATTTCAAACATTCTTTGAGTTAAGTTTCCTATTTGTAACATTAACTCTCGTCTTTCATTGTTATTGTTCTCTATTATTTTCATTAGTTCGGTTATCGAGAATTCTGCATTCTCTTTTTCTGGTTGCAAAATTATCTCTGTTGGGGAATTCTGACTTTCAGGGGATGTATTAACAATCGCTGGGGTTGTTTGGTTTTGGGGTGTTCTCTGTGTTTTG
This sequence comes from Hofstenia miamia, assembly GCA_900660155.1. Taxonomy (NCBI): domain Eukaryota; kingdom Metazoa; phylum Xenacoelomorpha; order Acoela; family Hofsteniidae; genus Hofstenia; species Hofstenia miamia. The sequence goes on along the minus strand of CABFPE010000135.1, from coordinate 1,193,757 downwards.
GCTTTAGCCCTTTGCTTCTTTCATGAATTTACTATCTTCATAGTTACTAGAGGCAATTGTATAATGATCTCCTTTACCAGTGTCATTGTACTAATGGTTACTGTTGCTCGTCGTCTTTTTGCTTGTTTTAGTTAATTTACAATGAGTGAGAAGAAACAATTATCTTGACTCACTCATTAGTAATACTTCTTGTTCATAACTTTCCGTACTCTTTAGTTAACTATTTACACCATCTGTGTTTCCACTGTACAATCCTCTCCTTCATGCATGCTCTTCAAGCGCCTGTCACAGTCGCCATGTAGAATCAGGCCAATCCACCATTAGTGTATCATTTGTAGAAAAACCATTACTTTTCTCAGATGAAACAGTAAGTGGATTTGGCACTTTTCTAATTCTCTCCTTTACAATAAGTGTTTGGTTTATTAACTTAATTTAATATGCATAAGCCTATTTAACTACTTAACTTACTCCAACTTATTTAGGTAGAACAGAGAGGATGGAAGACAGGATCAACAC
>CABFPE010000135.1:1132524-1144402 GCA_900660155.1 Hofstenia miamia | reverse complement strand
ACTGTATATATATATATATATATATATATAGTAGGCTGAGAACAGTATTCAATGAGAATTTTTCCTGATTTCCTAGATCCCTACAGGATTACACTAAAGATTGATCTTACAATAGTCTCTCTTCACTTAACACCAAATATTGTTTGTAATTCACTTAATGAAATGATCCCTTTGTAAACAAAATAAACTTGTTGATACAGCATATTATTCAAGAAATAATTAATCCACACCCTCTATTTATATAGTATGGGCCTTCAATTGATTGAGAAAAAATATTACACTTGATTTACAATTGAGTTTATGGACTTTGCCTAATGACTGAAATTAAGCCTAATAATTTTATTTTTTTACATTGTATCATTTTCAGTTATATTATTTTCAATGCTAAGATTTCCTAAAGTGCCTTAAAATTCAACTGAATTAGCACATTGGAGAGTTGAATTGTATATGGAGTGGACAAGAAAAACTTATTTTATGAGAAATTGAAAAATTGACCCTGCAAAATCAAACTTAGACATTAGTTCTCATGTAGCTAGCTAGGACATACAAATATGAAGAATATATATAAGAGATCCTTTGTGGATTGATGGAGGCTATAAATATTGAAAAATTTGTTTAAAAATATTCATTAAAACAGTAAGCATATGAGATTGTTTTATTTCGGGAATAATTGTTTAAGTGTTTATTATGTTCAATATAGTCCCTTTAACAAAATACTTCAAGTAAGTTAGGCACTGAAAATCTTAAGGCTATTCAATAGAATAAATGATTTTAGGAGTGTGTTTCTTATTACTCAAATAATGATATTCATAGTTATTTGGCATAGACATGAGAAAATATTATTAAATATATAAGTTTTTTTCAATTTTAAGCTTTTAATGAATTAATTAAATAGAATTTGTATTTTAGAGATAATCAGCTACCGAGTTGTGGAGGATCTGAAAGCAATGGGATTTCTTTGTGATCAATGAAAAACTAAGCATATTATTTTGGTTTTGAGTAATGGCTAAATAAATAATTATGGGTGTTATGAAATTTCTAAGTATATAAATTTCCTAAGCTATAAATTAAACAGAAATTTACCAAGTTGAAATATGGAAATTCTAAAATATTAAGTTAATAACATATTAATGGTCAAAAATATGTTTGTGTCTGTAATAATGTATTTTCAAAATTTCTGCATACAATTTCATTAACAAATGCATTTCAAATACGCTGTTTATTTCATACGACAATTTCAGAAACATTTTAACATTGAAAATGTGCAATTAAACTTTAAAATTTGTGCAAATAGCTTTGTACTGCTGAGGAAGAAACTAGTAATTCCTTTACACAAAGCTAATTGTTTACATGGATTAATTTTCTATATAAGGAGTTTAAATTTACAATACTTTTGCTGCAAAATTTATAATAATTAATTGTGCACTTTCATCTTATCCTGTAGAAATTGGTCAGACCTTATAGATACAATTTGATCATTTAAAAATATATTTATTAAATCCCTTAATTGATGTCATGAAATTTAAGGCAAAACTCTTTGAAAATAAAGTTTGAAAGGAATATATTTGAACACTTGACAAAATTGAATATAAATTTGTACTGAAAGCTGTTACCAAATTGAATGAATTAACTTTAGAAATCTATATAGTTAAAATGGGCAGAAGGACGTCCCAATGGAACACCCATGAATATTTGCCATATAGAAATGAAGTGATTCTATTGGATGCCATCTAGTGACGAAATATTTTTGACAAAAAAAAATTGAACAAATTAATTTTTTGACAATGTGATCACTAGAATTTAGGCAAAGTGTTATAATTGATGACAAGAAATGTTTTGACAAGGTTAAAATTAAATGTTAATGAATTTTTTATTTTTTAGGCAAACTGGCGTATTTGCTCCTGTTAATAGACATGCTCATTGTAAAAATGTCTTTAATTTTCCAAAATATGTATTAAGGAAAATAATTCATAGATGTAAAACTCAACACTTGGGAATAACATTTTATATTTTGTATAGACCTATATTTCAACATGCATTAATATTAATCAAAGATATAGTATGCAAAGGCAGTAATATAGCTATATATTCATCAATTGTGTATAATTTGTGCTAAATGTAAAAGCATACATTACACAATGGCTCTGAGTGATAAAGTTTAGCATTGTGTAATCTCCAACCATTAAAATTAGAAATGTTTGAATTAGAGAGATAATAATAATCTTTAAAGAGGAATGGCTTATTTTGGTAATATTGCAAAATAATTTTTCAGAAAAAAAACAAAAACTAGTTTATGTAATTTCTAATATTTAATAAATGTACATTGTAAAGCCCTCATATGTCTTTAAGACAAGACAAAAATCTAATTTATTCTACACTTTGCTTATAATGACCATATATATCTTACTATTGAATTTGTTTATTGTGTTAGTTTATCATCATTGTTGTTGAGAGAATTCAGTAGGAAACGAATGCAATGTGTATTTGCATATTATAAATTTCACATGATTGTATCTAAATGAATCACTAATAAATTAAGTGATAGATCACAATATAAAACACATGATAAATAAAAGTTTAAACAAATACCATTAAAAGTGTTTATTAACAAACAAACTATGTTTCTATTTATGATAAAGTCTATAATAAATTCAAAATCAGACTGCAAATTTGCAGCAATTTATTAAAATATAATTGATTCCATTTTAAAATAAACATCTGTAAAGCTAACTAGAGATAATATTGCAAAAAAAACATTAAGAATCAAAACAATATCTGAGATTTAATATATAAAAATAGCTTACCAAAAAGTTTGAAATCTTTCACAGTAGTTGTCTTTGTATCATCAATGTCAAATTCAATTAATCCACTCTATGTATAAAGTTGCATGCTTTTCATAGACAATGTCATTATTATGTGGTTTTATCTATATTCTATTGTTCAAATGTCAAAAATGTATCCAATCATAAAGATTGTTATCAACTAAACATGAAATCCAAATCACTTTAACAATTAAATAAAAAACTTTCAAGTCATATAAAACTAGAATTTTTTCACAAGTTGGAAAACAATCTCAATTATTATATGTTTTTTCCAATATATACAATAATGTAAATAAAAGATGCTACAAAACTCAAATGTTAATAAAGTAAAACAATTTATCAATCACTGTCTCTGGTAAAAATGAAATAAGTATTTTTGATAAGTTTTTCTTGTTGAATTCAAGCATAAAATATTTAAAGGGTGGAATTTTTATATGAAACATTTCAAGATTGTTGATAACATTTTTGTTATTAGTGTTGTCTGTAAAATTCCGTAAAATGCTTTCAAAGCTGCATTTTAGAAATGCATTAGTTGTCATCTCCAAAATTGCAAATAATAGTTTTAAAATATCTGTAAAATTTATTAACATAGTGTTTTTGTGATTGGATACTTTTTATGTTTGGCAGTGTACATATATGGTAATATATTAATGATTGAACTTGTGGTGTACTTAAATTTCATTTATAAAATTTTGTGTTAAATTATTTAGCACATTAATGCTTTGTTTGTTTAATTTCTCTCCATGGTATATTTAGTTTTTCCCTTGTGTGCTTAGTTTCTGCCCTTGGTACATTTAGTTTTTCACTTGTGTTTTTAGTTTCTTCCCTTGTTATATTTAGTTTTTCACTTGTGTTTTTAGTTTCTTCCCTTGTTATATTTAGTTTTTCCCTTGTGTGCTTAGTTTCTGCCCTTGGTACATTTAGTTTTTCCCTTGTGTTTTTAGTTTCTCCCCTTGGTATATTTAGTTTTTCCCTTATGTTTTTAGTTTCTGCCCTTGGTACATTTTGTTTTTCCCTTGTGTTTATGTGGTTAAAAAATGATATATTTATTAGTCTTTACATAATAAAAATTTGTTTGCTTTCCCAAATAGTATTAAACATTTATGAGATGTCAACTAAAAGAACTAAATCTTACAAAAAATAAATACCTCAGATTGACATAAAGTGCATTAACGTAAAAAATTATCATTTCAAAGTAATAAATTGTATTAATTTTCAAAAGCTCATGAGATGCAGAATTATGAGAAAATTAGATACTAACACACATATTGTATAAAACTTAAAAAAAGGATATAAATATTGTTGATAATATTATTCCTAACATGTGCATTTATGAATTGATCTACAAAGTGGAATATGAAACTTCACATTTCTAAACTAAAAACAAAATGCTTTCAATTCTACACACAGCTTTACAATGCTAAAAACGTTAACATTTGCATTTTTCTTCAGTCAATGCCTAATTTTTGATAATCATAAATGAATATATAACGCCATTTCAAACACAAATTAATTAGATGTCATGAAATACGCAAAACATTTTTAATTTCGAAGAGACTACCTCATTTTCAAAAAAAATACATTTTTTTTCCTTTTGTTATGGTTTCACTAGTACATGTTTTAACACAATTGACAAATATTTGTTTTTTATAATGTTTTGCTTTTCAATACACCTCCCACTTTAAGCTTCTAAACATATAGAAATAATATTCCAAAAAGAGCCAATAATAAAATATATGTGAAAGAAGAAATCGACTTTAAATTTTTTAATGTTCTAAGTTTTTTTGCTATTTGGATTTATATTCTCCACAATTGATGTGTGATTAGAAATAATTTTTAAAGATATAATTTCCACAACTCCAATGTAAATATTTGTTAACAAAGATATTAAATGTGTATAAACATTATGAAATTTTTATAATAATTCATAATCACATGAAACAAAGTTAATAATATTAACTTATTAAAATACAAAAATAATTTACATTATTGAATGAATTTAACTGTCACCACTTGAATCACGTTGAAAATTGAATAATATGTTAAAATGAAGATATCTTTATGTAATAAGCATTTACAAAATGCAAAGATCATGACAGTTTTAGAATAAACTTTAAAGAAGGAAAAAGAAAAACACACATGAACTTACATTCAGCAATTCCTTGCTGTATATTCAGAGTTTTTTGTATTTCGAAGTGCTATGGTTTTGTTTTTATGTTTTTTATTTAATATCACTCATAAATACACATTTTAAAGCATTCTACAAATTACATTATGTAGTTGAACAATAAATTTTACTATTTGCTGAAAAGATTACACAATATTTAGAATACAAGTTAATAAGCATCTCTTGACAAGATGACTTCTACTATTAATTTATATCCTCTCGTACATAAAGATAATTCTTCCAACATTTAAGTTTGTAATAAATGAAAGTTATGTATGAATGTACTGACAAACTCTGCAGAGAAACATTTTTAATTTGTAAAGACGCTTCTTGTAAAGAATTTTATTAGATGTTTAAGAAAACTATATGAATATATAGATAAATATATCTTTTGTATATATACATGCAATATAAGTTCTGTAAAATATAAAACAATTTCTGGGCAATAACACGAATTTATGAAATTTAATACTAGTGCTATTATTCAGTGTACATAGAAAGTTCATTAACAATAAATATATGATTATTTCAATATACTAGTCCTTTCAATGTTCTAAAACTACAAATGTACACTTTAAAATTATTTATAGCTTGGCTATGTAATGTATGAATATTCACATCTTTTAGCCATACCTCCTCATTATTCATGAAGTATTTGTAGCCAATTTCTCATCAATTAACACATGTAAATCAATTTTTATACATGTATGTGAATGGAAAATTTTTTTGCCCAAATCCTAGTTATCAAAAATAAAAACTTTGTCAAAAAATTTTTCTGCTCAGTTTAATATTGTCCAAACAGTTCTTGTCATCAATTATATAACTTTGCCCAAATTCTAGAAATAAAAATTCTCAGTTTAGTCTGAGCACATTGTCACAAAATTAATTTGTTCTTCAGAAATTTTGCTCTATTATCTGGTTTGATTAATTATTACAAATGTCTAGCTAAATGGTTCATGTTGTGTAGTGGTCACAATCTCACAACAGGAACACCCTGATCATGAAATGCACTTAAGTTTGATGTACAACTAGGAGTTTTTGATTACCTGTCTAGCTGACAATCAATTGAATTCAAACATGCATTTGATAATCAATTTGGTAAACAGCTAGTTAGCCAAACATAATTTATATATTAATGTATCATAATCCAAAGCATAATGTTGCTAAGAGAAAGAAGATCAGATGATTAGTCAAGATTAAGATCAAATTATGATTATTGATTAAAAAACAATTTAAATTTAATTAGCACATTATCTTTGTAAATGCAACCAAGTATTAAAATAGCTAATTAGTACTTGTTTTCCAATAATTTGACAAAACAAAGGGCCATTATTTTTAGCCATTTTTGGCAGATGATCTAAATTTGACATTTGAATGACAGGTACTTTTATAAAGTTAACTATAAATGTGCTGGAAATCAATTTGGAATATGTTGAAGCAAATTCTTTGAAAATCTTTTCTTTAGATTTTATATTGGTTTGATTATAACTAATGTTAAGCTAAATGGCAAATGCAGTAGTAGTGGTTTGGGCACATATCAGGAGCGACTTGAGGGTCTTGATCCAAACCATGAACCTGCATTTAAGTTAGGTATATGATTAGGAGTTTTTTTTCGTTTAACTGACTATCAATTCTTTTGTTTACATGTATCTAATAATCGATATTGGTAAAAGGGCTGGATAGCCTACAGTAGGTTATACATATTTTATATTATAGACTTAGGTGAACTATNGATCTCCTTATGGACATCTTCTGTCGTCAATCCACGTTTCCAGCCGTAATAAATCAATTTTCTGATGTCTTCGCGAGAAAAATCCATGACTTTACTTGAAACAAACGGTTGAGAAAATTCGAATGATCAACCGTAACAGCGCAAGCAGAGGTGAAGCTTTGGTGTGAGCTGCAATCATGAAGCGCTGAGCCTTCGATCGATGGTCAAGATTGTTAACAACGCACGAAAGCAAGAAAACCGAGCTTTTTAATGCGAGAAAAGCACAAGATGTTAATACTGAATTTTACAAGTTTGTGGATGCCACGAATTCTTCAACAAATTAATTTCTGTCACTGCAGAAACTTATGGGTACCCCCTGTATATATATATTGGGGGTAATACTTTTTAACCTTTGAAAGATGATCATATTACATAGCATCATGCTATGAGAAAATGGATAAGCTATATCCCTACCTATGCTTAAATGAAATTTATAATGTCTACTTTACAAGCCCATAGCCAATCTTTTTTTCAAAGGATGAATTTTTGTCAATTTTTAAAGTCATAGATATGCTATGTTTTTCATAAATTCAATAATACATAGTTTCTAAAAACTACATATTTTGCATACATTTTCTTAGGATAATGATAAAAAATAATTTATTAAACTAATTATAGATCACATAATTATATTAATCAAAAAATTTTCAAACACAAACATATATGAACAAAACTCAATCGAAATGAAAAAAGTTTATAAAAAAGTTTTCTTGACTTACTCAACTACTCTTTTTGAAAATTTTCAAAGCTAGTTTATTTTACAATTTCAAAGTAAATATGAGTAATTTGGCATTCCTTATAAGGGCTTGGACTTTGAGATGTATTAATGTGCGCCATTGAAGAGAAGAGGCATTTGACTCTAGTAGATCCATATCCACAAAAATGGCAACTCTATGTAATAATATCAAGACAGTTGCAATAGTAGCATACTTATTGTGCAGGAATCTACAGGAGCATTCAATGCGGGATTCATTTTAGCCTATTATAACATGGCGTCAAAGTGGTAGGGCTTAGAAACTCTTCTCAATTAGGTTGCAAAGCACTCATGGATGTCCATATTTCTACATTTCTATTCAAAAATTGCATAGTGAATTCTCCAAGTGATACATCTTTAAACTCAACAACAATATGAGTAAGAAATAAAGCATCTGAATTTGGTCTAGTCAAAGGAATATTTATATTTGTTATAGATTTGTTGAGATTTTTTGTGGTAATGTGATTCTACTGGGCCTTTTACTTTCATCTACATAATTCAAAGATAAGAATTTATGATCTTCAGATATTTCATCAAGCTTATGAATATTTTACATTCTTCAACTATTGAAATGCAATTCAGTATATTAGAATTTCCTAATGAAAGATAAGACTGACAGTATTCAGCATTTCTAATGTTTCTTTTTACATTTTATTAAACAAGATAAAGACTGGATCACAAGTCAGATGATACTGTAAAATAATCCATCAAATAAGCTGCTGAGAACTAAAATTGAAGAAAGAAAGATGATTAAAAATAATTAAGCAACTTAGATGATGAATTGTGCTAACTAAGAATTATAAATTAAGTACAACATTGTGAAAGTAAATGTTTGTCAATAAACCAATTTCACAAAATGTTGAGGGTGAAGTTGCTTCTCATTATTTTTAGCCAGCTAGGCAGAATTGTCTAATAAATTCAAAAATTCAAATCAACAGGTAGTATTCTGATGTAGAGTATAAATAGGATTAAAACATTGGAACAATTGTTGAAGGATATTCTTCAGAAATTTTGCTCTATTATCTGGTTTGATTAATTATTACAAATGTCTAGCTAAATGGTTCATGTTGAGTAGTGGTCACAATCTCACAACAGGAACACCCTGATCATGAAATGCACTTAAGTTTGATGTACAACTAGGAGTTTTTGATTACCTGTCTAGCTGACAATCAATTGAATTCAAACATGCATTTGATAATCAATTTGGTAAACAGCTAGTTAGCCAAACATAATTTATATATTAATGTATCATAATCCAAAGCATAATGTTGCTAAGAGAAAGAAGATCAGATGATTAGTCAAGATTAAGATCAAATTATGATTATTGATTAAAAAACAATTTAAATTTAATTAGCACATTATCTTTGTAAATGCAACCAAGTATTAAAATAGCTAATTAGTACTTGTTTTCCAATAATTTGACAAAACAAAGGGCCATTATTTTTAGCCATTTTTGGCAGATGATCTAAATTTGACATTTGAATGACAGGTACTTTTATAAAGTTAACTATAAATGTGCTGGAAATCAATTTGGAATATGTTGAAGCAAATTCTTTGAAAATCTTTTCTTTAGATTTTATATTGGTTTGATTATAACTAATGTTAAGCTAAATGGCAAATGCAGTAGTAGTGGTTTGGGCACATATCAGGAGCGACTTGAGGGTCTTGATCCAAACCATGAACCTGCATTTAAGTTAGGTATATGATTAGGAGTTTTTTTTCGTTTAACTGACTATCAATTCTTTTGTTTACATGTATCTAATAATCGATATTGGTAAAAGGGCTGGATAGCCTACAGTAGGTTATACATATTTTATATTATAGACTTAGGTGAACTATAACAGATTGATAAATAGACTAAGCATGTACTGTTATTGTGGATTGATTCAGAGATCCTAGTCAGCTGGAGGCCATAGCCAGATCATGGAGCAGAACTGCAATGGTGGTATACCTAAACAGTATCAAGTTACTCTAGTTAAGTAAAGGGTAACAAAATGTATCTTATATCAGAGTAAAGAGTTAATATAAGTACATCCCTACCTGCATATTACAAGGAACAATAATTTAAAAGAATGATTTAATCTTCATTAACTCCTTTTCTAGATCCAACTTGTTGACTATAAAGTGACCAATAATGAGAAAGTTTGCAATGTTAATTATCTTACATGTAGGTTAGAAAGCTGATATTTATTTACTAAGTAATTTGAATGCCAATATATTTTCAGTAATGGCAATTTATTAATTAATCTAACTTGCTAACAATGACGCTAGTATCAAGTAATGTTACCTGAAACTTATTGAAATGAAAATACAACAATGCACATTACAATCAGAGTTTAAGTCAAGTTGTGTCCATTCTTTAGTAAGCATTGTTGTAGGTTAAGGTACATATAATTAACTTCTTTGTGTGGAGTGCTGCAAATACTTCAAGGAACTTTGATTGCTAAATCTGTTACTGACAAGGAAAGCAGTGTAGGGCTGATGCCTAACCATTTGGAGTACTGCGGAAGTACTTCACCTAAATAGTGATTGTTAGTGTATCTGTTAATTGCAGTTATCAGAAAGATATTAATAAAGAGCTAACCAGTCAAGGCTAGTTATATTCCTGACTGCCGAATTACCATAGAACCAAAGGATTACATTTGGATAAATTGACATTGGGCCTGTTAGGAGATTTTGACATGACGACCGTGACAGGTTACAACAAAATAACATCAAGGTGAATCAGCAGCAAACTTCAGGAAGATAAGAGCCTTCTTCACCAACACACTTTGAAAGGAAACATTACTGTGTATACTAAGCAACTGAACTTACTGGAAAATTGAAATACAGCAAAAAAGTCAACTAGTCAACACACCTAGCTGAGATGCATAGTGTAGCATCATCCAAAATAAATTGAAAATAAGCTGCAAACGTCAAGCAGAATGGCATTTAGAACAATCAGTTAGATTTATTTGTATTATGCAACCAAGAAATAACATGTATAAAAAAATAGAGATTAGTATTGGTCGATAAAAAAATTTTGACAAAACAAGGCTGCGAAATCACTTCCATTATTTTTAGCCACTATCTTGGCAGACGAAAAGTTTAAAATTGAATCAACAGGTACTTTTCTAGATTTACTTTAAAAACATTGTAAGCCATTGATAACGAATTTTATTCGAAATTCTTATTTTGTTCTACTATAACAGTTTGAATGTTTAATATGATGTTGAGCTAATTGAGTGGTGTTTAGTAATTGTCAGGATCCATCACAGCAAACGATTCTAGGGGCCCTGTGCCAGACTACGAAAGTGCACATAGGTTAGGTATAGGGGTTTTTCTCTTGATTAGTCGACTAGCAATCACTTACTCTATGTACTAAATTAAGCTGTCAACAAACAGTTGGATAACCAAAACCTAAGAGATATATTAATAATATTTTAGATCCAAATTATTGACCCATAAATGACTGATAAAGTGACCATACATGTATTAGATTATAAATGTAAGTTAGGAAGTTGCTTGAAATAATATATTTAGAAATGCCAATATATTTTGGTAAAGGCTACATGTAGTATCAAATGAGCAGCTAGTAACAATTTGTGAATAGAGATAACACTTTTACAAAATAGAGTTTAAGTCGAATTGTGTCATGTCTTGAGTATGCACTGAGCTAGGATAGGGTACACATAAGCTGTATCAATGAGCTGAGGTGTGACATTCAACTGGTAGGAGCATCTAAGGAAGTGGTGAAACTATATGTGGAGATCAGCTTCTGGCAGATGCCCACTATCAGTCATTGAATAAGGTACTGCATGGCTCCATCACCTAAATAGTGAATGGTTAATACTAGTTTACTTCGTGTGAATGTCTTCTTGCAGTTGAAACGTGATTGTTTTCTGTTTCTCTTGCTCCTCTTTGATTTCCATTTCCTCTTCTTTTACCTTTATCGTCTTGTTCAAGTAGTTAATGACACAACTGTTGTGTCTACCACCACCAAAGGTTGTTCAAATGTTGTTTTCGCTATTCTCATTTGTGCAACGTCTATCATTCCCTTCATGTTGATATAATCCCCTGACGCATTAATTAATCTTTTGTTACAATTCTTCATGTCTTCTTGTTGAAATCCCAATTTCGTAGCGCATTCATCTGTGATTATAGATGTTGCTGCTCCAGTATCTATTGTCGCTTTTGTCATCACTCCATTAATGGCTATTGTTATCGTATTCATCATGTCGAGGTTCATTAGGATCATTATCGCTGCACGGTTGTTATGAGTTGGTGTTGCTTCATCCATTTCATCTTCTGTTTGTAGTATATCTTCCTCATCATAGTATGCCTCTTTGTCACTGATGACGTTTATCTGCTTTGGGCAGTCTGGT
>CABFPE010000135.1:1106282-1118212 GCA_900660155.1 Hofstenia miamia | reverse complement strand
ATAGAAAATCTGAAAGTGCGGATGTTGGATATGAATACCATAGTATCTGGAATCCGTGTATATATATATATATATATATATATATATATGCGGCACAAAGACATTCAATGCTTCAATTTTTTTTATTTTATTGCATTTCAATATTAATGTTACGATTATTTTTTAATTGATAAATTTGAAAACTGTCAATGGTGCTATATTTTTAGTTTTAAATTTCTGCTAAGTATCCCAGTAACATAAGAGTAGCAGAAATGCGAATTTGTACCTGTAAGATATTTGCCTATATTTTTCCATGTATGATTTTGTTTATAATTACAAAATTTTTTATATATATGTGCAATTTGTTCATTTTGTTTCTTATCAATTTATTCTCAGTAAATTCGTTTTTTACTTCTTATCTATATTTTTATCTTTATAATTTATTAAAAAGTATATGTTTCTAAATTTGTTTGTGTAGTTAAAGGGCACCCAGACGGAAGACAGCTTGGCTGACATGTTGCTTTAAATTAAGTTAAGAAAATGGTTAGGGTTTTTGTTGTACTGAATTTCACTCATAAATAAAATTAACGTTTATTGCTATCATCAAAATTGCATGTGATGAGAAATGCACTGAGCGTAGGTTTTTTATTTAGTATGTAGGTTTCACTTATTGCACCCAAGAGTTAGGGCTTCTTTATTCATTATCTTAAATAGGGCTCTAGTCTTATACAACTCTTTCTTCAGGTTATCTGTATAGGTCGCCCGAGTGAGGCCACTCTTCCCTAACATGATGTGGTTTACTTTTAACTTATATTAGGATAGGGTATTATAGCAGGAGTTAGTAATTTTTGTAGCACTGGTAAATCCATGCTTCAACTTGAAACCCTCATAATAGATTTCAGACTGATGCCACATGGTGAACACTGCAGGACACCAAGTACATGTATTGTTTAATAATTAATCATACTGCTGTCAAGGGAAGCTCTGATATAACCTCCAAGAAGATGTTGAACATTATAAGAAGAAATGGAACCTTACTACAATTGGTCTGCAGTTGAGATTACCACTTGCAGTGCCTTTGAATTTTTTTAGAATTGCAGAACCTACCCTACCAAACCTAGTTTTAGTTATGTCAGTTAAATTGTCCCAATCAAAGTTCCTTTAACTTCTTAGAACAAGAATGCTATACACTAGAAGTCACAAATCTAAAGAAGGCCCGAAAAATCTAATAAAACCCCCACCACATTATAAGATGATTGTTCTATAGAAGAACTTCATTCAAAAACCATTGTCTTATAAAACGAAATAACCCAGTTGAAAGAGAAAATTGATTTGATACAGATTGAAAATTGTAGACGTTTTGATCAGATCCAAAAGAAAAACCAACTACTTGTTTACAGAAATATGAAATTTATACTCAGAGAAAGACGCATTAATAGTAAATTGCAATGAGCTTGATAAAAAAACCGTACTGTCCTTGTCCAGTACCAAACACTCACAGATAAAAATGAAGATATTCAAATACGAATTGATGCTGCAAACTGAGAACAGCTTAAATTGCTCTAGTCAAACACGAAGTTAATTAAACAGGTTGAAGAATACAAAGGACAGAACCTTCAAGTGACAGGGCAGCTCATAGCATAGGAAGCAGAAAATAATTCATTACGCCTAAAAATAGAAAACAATAAGTTCCAGCTAAATTATTTTCAGGCCAATAAAAATTAAATTAGCAGTCCTAAAGACTAATGAGTTCAAATTAACTAAAAAATAGGACAGCATCATATATAATCATTTCTCATACTCAATGCCAATTACCATTGCTGATAATACACCAGTGAGGGCACAGTCCCCCCAATAAAAATTAAATGATCCATTAATATCACACTTAAATGAAAAATTAGACAATATTGAAAATAAACTAAAGGCTATTGAAAGCCTCACAACAAATAAAAAATCCTTCTGCTCCAAGTTGCCACAATTAAATTCTCTATAAGTGGAAATGAATTGTCAGCAACTACTACATTGAGTACAGAAATATTTGAGTTCGGTAAATAGTTTTCGTGAGGATCTATTTGTAGCATTTCAGGTGATGCCATCATTGTTTTTCCAAAATCACTAGACTGAAAAAACTCCTCTATCACTTACAAGTCCATTGCACTCAATATCAATAATAATTAATTTGTAATTTTCATCTACTAATCCTATTAAAACAATACCGAAAAAACCTTTGTTGTCAAAGTAGAACAAGAATTTTTGGGTTTCTTTAGAGCAATGTGCTTACTATGTGTCCATTTCTGTGAAATGGGAATCTAAATAATGTTATTAAAATTATAGTAATTTAAACTTATGTTTTTTATTTAGATAGTTGAAACGTCAGATGAAGAAAATGTGTGTAGGGTGCAACCAAAAATTTCAGTCAAAAAGTCCAAAAGCTAAAGACTTACTTGAAAAAAGTGACAAATTCAAATTGAGTTTTATACCTTTTTAGTTAATATATTTTAATTAATTTATTTAAAACAAAAACCAAAAAGTACTATGCTATTTGATAGATAATGAAACGAATTCTGCAACAATAAATTTCTCAAATTTTGTAGACAAGGAATTCAATCATTTACCAGAACACTTACGATGACATGTACAACATAACATTGAATGAATGCTATTCGTATATAGTGAATGGGCATTTTATGAAATACATTGAATTCCTGATAATTATGGGAGATTAGGTAATATTTGCCAGCATTTTCTTCTAGCTGGGCCTTCTGGGTTATAGTTTTGTGTTACTGATGTGTATGTCTCAATTATATTTATTTTAAAGTGTAATTTTCTTCTTTTATTTGGTTCATAAAGGTGTTGAATCAAAAGAATAACAAAGGAAGTACACCAAGATGATCAGTAATTAATTTAATTATGCTTTTTTCTACAAAACACAATTATTATCTTTTCAATTTTTATAAAACAATCTTGCAATATTGATATTATGTTTATTAGCAAAACAGTTTGGCAAAGACTAAAAGGATGAATGAAACTGATAGAGCTAATTAGATGACCTTGCATAATTGAAAGCAGACTAATGAATTAACAAATTGTAAAAAATCTCAATCTATGAACAGGTGTAGCATAATCCAAAGGATAATGCTGCTAATGAAGAAAGAAGAACAAATGATTAGTCAAAACCAAGATCAAATTATAATTGTAAATCAGAAAAACAATTTAAGTTTAATTATCAGATTATCTTTTGTAAATGCAACCAAGTAATAATATAGCAAATTAGTACTTATTGTCGAATTTGACTAAATTAAGGGGGAGAATTCGCTTCCATTATTTTTAGCCATTTTGGCAGACAATAGAAATTTGAATTTCAAACAACAAGTACTTTTTGAAAGTTAAAAATAAATATGTGAGAAATCATTTTGGAAGTTGTTGAAGTAAATTCTTCGAAAATCTTATCTTTAGATTTTATTGGTTTGCTTATTTATACAGAACGTCAAGCTAAATGATAAATGCAGTAGTAGTGGTTTGGGAATATATTGGGAGTGACTCGAGGGTCCTTGATCCAAACCATGAATCTGCATTTACGTTAGGTATATAGATAGGAGTTTTTTCTGTTTAGCTATATATCAATTTGATCAATTTCATGTATCTAGTAATCAACATCTGTAAAAGAGCTGGATAGCCTAACAGGTTATACATATTTTATATTATAGACTTAGGTGACCTATAATAGACCAAAAAATCGACCAAGCATGTATTATGTTATTAAATGTAAGGTAGGAAGCTGCGAGTTATTAAGTAATTTAATTATATTAATTTATCTAAAGCCAATAGTTTTTGGTAATGGCTGAAGTATTCATTATTAAGCAGCTAGTGACATTGCCAGGTTGTGAAGTGAATTAAATCACACAATACAAATTGAGTTTAAGTCAGTTACAAATGGCATTGAGAACTACACCGAGTTAGGATAGGGAACACATAACAACTTTGTTGAGCTGAGGTTTGGAGTTACACAAAAATCAGCAATGAAACACTAATGAGGAATTGAAGATATCAGAGTCAGCCAGAGGCCATATGGACATCAACCACAGAGAGGAGCTATGATGGAGGAGTACCTAAACAGTACATAGTTATTTCAGTTAAGTGAAGGTTAACAGAAATGTATACAATAAATAGCTAGCATGAGTACATCCCTACCTGCGCAGCATGAGGAGCAACGGTTTAAAAGAGCAATTTAACCTATGTCAACACTTGGTAGCAGATGTTACATGGTGACCATGACAGAAAAAGAACAGAAGAAGAAATTGACTCAACATCCAAACTCAGAACTTAAAGTTAATGAACAACCAGAGCAACTGAAATAGCATAAAACATGCAAGGAAGGAGAGATAACAGACAGCTAGCTAAGAGCTAACAACTCAACCATACCTAACAAAAAGCAGGTGATGGACAAAGAGTCACACCGATTTACCAACCACTACTATTTGTACTTAAAGATGCCAAGCACACGAGGAAAAAAAGGTAGTGCCAAGGCAGGCACAAACAGAACAACTCCTACCCCAAGGAGAGCATATTCAGAGACAGATTCATCCCTCATAAAATCGGAAACCCTACGCATGTCCCTGGAAACAGGATCCAACAAAGTCTTAAACATCCTACACCAAACAAACGAAATGGAGACAATATTGAGAGCTGAGATACAGCAATTAGTGGAGAGAATGTCGACATTAGAACAAGAAAATGAGAACGCATTAAGTGAACTGAAAATCAAGATGGATACCTGCCTTGATAACCAAAGTGAAAACTTCCAGAGAGACATTAAAGCCTTAACAAACCAATTGGCACAATCAAATAAAGCCTTTCAAGAGCAAAACTAGAAATGGGAGAAGGTATGCCAACAATTGGAAGACACAAACAGGCAACTAATCATGGATAACAATATCCAAGCCCAAGAGATAGAAAAGCTTAAAGATAAGCTCAGATCAACAGAGCTAGATAGAGATGAAAATCACGAAAACCAGAAATGAGAGATAGAAGATATGAGATGGAAACTGGAAAAATTACGAGAAAACAGAGAGGAAAGGACAATTGAGCTGAGGGAAGAAAAGAGCTTATGAGCATCACCCATGAACTTCAGAAAATACCTCAGAGGAATGGAGGAAGAAGAGGAAGTGCAAGAAAGGAAGATCATTAATGAAATAATGAGAGCAGTTACAAGTCAACTAACAGTTAGCAAACAAACAAATAAACAAAAGAAGCCAGTCTATGAGAACTCAATGTTGCCAAAAAACAGTCTCAACAATATGATACCATGTAAGGCAACTCTGCATAAATTTACGGAAAAGTGGACAGCTACAACCTGACATTTCTGGAGTGGCTGCAAATGTTTGAGATTATGATGGCAGAGAGGAAAGTGAACCAGAGGGCAGCAGCAGCAGCAAGGTTCCCACTATATTTGACAGGGGCAGCCTCTCAACACTATCTGCTCTTGGACATGGAGAAAAAAGAGATTACAGATTAGTAATTGGAGACTTTGTAGACTACTATGAGAATGAAAGCTTTAAAAACCAATACCGAATCATTTTAAATTCCACAAAGATGCAAAAAACTGATGACATCTGAAACTATATTCAACAAATAGAATGATTACTGACCCTCAGCTCAAGGGAGAACACATTTTCTAGGTACGACCTCTTTTCTCACATATGCAAGGGCATGCCAGAGAACATTCATATGCAGTTTGAAATTAAGTTAGATGTAGATGACGAATTGGAGAAGATGATCAGGAAAGCTGTAGACATACAGACAACAATAGAAAACAACGCCCATATCTATGAAAAGGCAATATGGAACAAAGAAAAGCTGACAGAATGGAGGAACAACTACAAACCACAGACAGGGAACACCAAAGCATACAAAGAAAAGAAGGTGGAAAAGTTCATCACCATAAAGAACAAGGACAGGAAATCTAAGAAAGTGAGAGAAAGAGATATAAAGTGCTATGCTTGTGGACAGAAAGGGCGCAGGAAGGATGAATGCAGAAAGCAAATTAACATGATCAGAGAGGCAGAAGCTTATTACAATAACAAAGACATAATTGAATCTGAATCAGAACTGGCAGAAGAACCCCAAATGGAAGAGGAATCAGAAAACTGGTCAGAGCGCTGACTCACAAAAACTGAGCATCAATAATGATAATGATGAACCTGGACAACATTAACATGATAATGATAATGATAAATGGGATTTTAAAAAACGCAACAATTGATACAGTAGCAGCAACATCAATAATAATGGATGAATGCACTACAAAATTTTGTTTAAACAAACATTTTAAGAGAAAAGATTATATTTCTAGGAGGAGTCATTGAAAGAGGGCAGATATGTATGAAAGACAATGCAAGAGACATGATCAGGAAAATAGAGAAGCCAAATAACAAGAAGGATATCCAAAGAATAATGGGCTTCTTCAATTATTACGGTATGTTCATCCCCAACATTGTGGGGAAGACTGCCAAGATGACGTGACNGATTACAGATTAGTAATTGGAGACTTTGTAGACTACTATGAGAATGAAAGCTTTAAAAACCAATACCGAATCATTTTAAATTCCACAAAGATGCAAAAAACTGATGACATCTGAAACTATATTCAACAAATAGAATGATTACTGACCCTCAGCTCAAGGGAGAACACATTTTCTAGGTACGACCTCTTTTCTCACATATGCAAGGGCATGCCAGAGAACATTCATATGCAGTTTGAAATTAAGTTAGATGTAGATGACGAATTGGAGAAGATGATCAGGAAAGCTGTAGACATACAGACAACAATAGAAAACAACGCCCATATCTATGAAAAGGCAATATGGAACAAAGAAAAGCTGACAGAATGGAGGAACAACTACAAACCACAGACAGGGAACACCAAAGCATACAAAGAAAAGAAGGTGGAAAAGTTCATCACCATAAAGAACAAGGACAGGAAATCTAAGAAAGTGAGAGAAAGAGATATAAAGTGCTATGCTTGTGGACAGAAAGGGCGCAGGAAGGATGAATGCAGAAAGCAAATTAACATGATCAGAGAGGCAGAAGCTTATTACAATAACAAAGACATAATTGAATCTGTATCAGAACTGGCAGAAGAACCCCAAATGGAAGAGGAATCAGAAAACTGGTCAGAGCGCTGACTCACAAAAACTGAGCATCAATAATGATAATGATGAACCTGGACAACATTAACATGATAATGATAATGATAAATGGGATTTTAAAAAACGCAACAATTGATACAGTAGCAGCAACATCAATAATAATGGATGAATGCACTACAAAATTTTGTTTAAACAAACATTTTAAGAGAAAAGATTATATTTCTAGGAGGAGTCATTGAAAGAGGGCAGATATGTATGAAAGACAATGCAAGAGACATGATCAGGAAAATAGAGAAGCCAAATAACAAGAAGGATATCCAAAGAATAATGGGCTTCTTCAATTATTACGGTATGTTCATCCCCAACATTGTGGGGAAGACTGCCAAGATGACGTGACTGATGAGAAAATCAGTACCATTTGTATGGACAGGGCAAGAGCAGGGGAGCTCAACAAAATAAAGGAAGAACTAGCAAAATTGCAATCATTGAACACGTCCAATTACAATGAAATGTTTATATTAGACTGTGATGCCACAAAGTAGTGAATGAAGCAACATTGGGACAACTGAAGGATGGCAAGGAGTTACCCATACAATTCTTTAGTCACAAGCTGAAATCAAGTGAAGAGAACTATGGGTCAACAAAACTAGAGATGCTGGCACTGATTGAGAGCATCAAGACATTTAGGCATTTTCTAATAGGATGACAATTCAGAGTTCATACCAACAACAGCAGATTGGCATGGCTCAAAAAGTTCTTAGGTGATAAATCAGGAATAGTGTTGAAATGGATTGAATACCTAAATGAGTTTACCTTTACTTTGAACACTGGAGAGGAACACTGCATATGAATGCTGACTTTTGGACCACACTTCCTGAGTATCAGAGAGATGCAACCAAATAAGACAGAGAGAAGAAACAGTTTCAATTTCTACCACACACAGAGTACGAAGGACTACCAGAGATGAATGTTGATAAGAAGGGGCAAGCAGTGCTACCAATTGTGATAAAAGAGGAAATATCAGAGTTGGAGATCATAGAAAAACAGAAGGACAATGTGATATTAAGCAAAATCATAAAGAAGCTACAAGAAACAAACGTGAAACTATAGAAGCTAACTGCAAGCTACTATGAGAGGTACAGATGGAAGAGGAACAGGAACAGACTCCTATACGTGGAAGGACAAAACAACAGGATCACAATACCAGAGTATTTCAAATGCAAACTAGTAAGGAAAATTCACAAGAATGGCCATTTAGGTATTACAAAAATGGAGACCATGTTCAATGCAAGATTTTTCACAATAGCTATACAAAAGGTCACAGAAGAGATAATTAATAAATGTACAAAATGTCTACTCCATAATAAACAACACTTTCCCACACAAAGGGCACTGCTTGAAAAGATTATAGCAATGAAACTGAACGAGATTGTTGTCAAAGGACAAGGAGGGATATCAATACCTGCTAGTAATGGTGGACAATTTCACCAAATATGTGAGGCTAATCCCAATGAAGAACGCAATGGCCAAGACAACAGCCAACATAGAAAAGAAAGAATGGATCCTGAAGTTCAGGCCAATGGAGATGATAATCACTGATAAGGAGCCACAATTCAAAAGCAACTTGTTCCAAGAAATTGCTGGCCTACTGGAAGTCATAAGAAAAAGGACAACAGCATACCATCCACAGGCGAATGGTGCAGTAGAAAGACTGAACAGAACGTTGATAAAACTGATTAGAGTTACAACTTCAAGGGTAGGAGGACGCAAATGGAGGGAGGTAATATAAATGATTGAGTATTTTTGCAATACAGCTGTACATTTGACAACTGGCGTGACACTGCTTAAAGCAATGTTAGGAAGAGAGGTGGTGACACCAATATCAATGCAGTACTTCACCCATAGCAGAAAGTTGGACAACCAATATGTGAATCAACTAAGGAATCAAATAACAGTGATACATGAGACAATGCGTCACAACACAAAGAAATCAGCAGTGAGACAGCAAAGCAACTACAATAAAAAAATTTACAGTCATGCACACAAACTAGGTGACACAGTATATGCATTCACACCTATGAAACTAACCAACACAAACCAGGTCTGAAAGCTAAAAACGGTGTGGTCAGGTCCATTCAAAATAATGCAAGTACTACCAAACAATGAATATATGTTAAATAACAATAGATTACTGCATTTTCAAAATCTGAAATGAGTAATAGTGGATATCAAAGAATCAATATTGAATGAAAATGCTGAGTTCAAAAAAAGTTGAATTAACAGTAATGAAATCATGTACAATATAAGTGAATTAGATAGTCTACCAGAGGAAGGCTTAGACGAGGAGTTCATAGCAAATATCAGTAATGAGTATGTACAACAGAGAGTGCTGCAAGATGTGCAGTGTGAGATATATATATATATATATATATATATGACCCTGAAACATGGGATATGAATTTACTGTCTGAATTTAAGAAAATAAAACAAGATGCAACTGCCAATGAGGAAGAGAGGGCACTGAACCCAAAGACCCAAAGACATGATAACATCAAACCCATGGAGAAGAATACGAAGGAAATTTCAAACTGGATGTCCAATGGAAGACAGAAGGGATGAGAATCAACCCACAACTAATCAAAGGCGCAAAGTGAGAAGGCGTCCAAGTAGTCCCCAAGGCCAACTTGAGGGCTGGGAAACAAAAAGACACAATGCCTCTCCCACTGGAGATCTGCACTGCTGATTTAAGGGCAAGCAGAGAACCAGTGAACATCCCAGAGATCTGCACTGCTTCCAGTCCACTTTGCCAATTTGAGGACAGTGCGACAATTGGAGTTCCAGAGGAAGGTGAAAGTGGGTGAGAACTGTGTGCATACAAAAGCAATTTGAGGCTGACGTATCAACATAACCCACAACTGGTCAATTGATGAAAGAGCCAACTGTGAGCTGATTCGAGGGTGACTCAGTTGAAACCATCAGCATGGACTCAATTGACAGTGAGCCAAGCACCAGCAGACCACTATGGATTACACAGCTACACGCCCCCTCCAAAAGCACATTTGAAAGAACAGTGTGCTCAAAAGATAGAGAAAAAAGGATTTCAAAAATAGATGGGGAAGACAGAAGAAATGTGGCTAGAGATATGCATTGAGGCTTTGTCAAAGAAATACCACAAAACAGTAGAATTCACACTGTCAGAGATCAACTAAGCCTACAAGTTTATCTCAACAAAAGACTTCAAGAATATGTTATTTGAAGAAAAGACTGCCCCGGAGATAAGATTCAGAACCTCAGCATGGATCTTAGCAATTTTTATAATGCAGGAACCAGAATTGAGGCTACCAATTTCCAGGGCAGGACGCCATAAGTTAGCAAGAGTAAAAAGATATGAAATAGCATTATCCCCAGTGAACACACAAACAAAGAATTGGTTGTTAAAAGGGCATGTAGAAAGGCTGACA
Source organism: Hofstenia miamia (assembly GCA_900660155.1). Classification (NCBI taxonomy): domain Eukaryota; kingdom Metazoa; phylum Xenacoelomorpha; order Acoela; family Hofsteniidae; genus Hofstenia; species Hofstenia miamia. Next base: position 1,107,624 of record CABFPE010000135.1, on the reverse strand, counting down.
TCCCAGACAAATGTAAGAAATGATGCAAGAAGTCGAAAAGTTTATCAGTAGACTAATCATCAACAAAAGCCCACTAGGTAGAATGTCAATGGTGGACATAGTGAATGAAACAGGGATCACGCCAGAAGAGATAATAATATTCGACGAGCCTATGAGAAAATACATATGGGGCGTGACATCCAAAACGCGATTGAGACAAGTTGAAACAGAAATGTGGATAACAACAAAGAAAATTATCAAACAAAAAATCGTAGACACAAAAGAAATAGTAACCATGATGAAAAACAAAGAGGTCCAACAAATGTTAGAAGTAGACATGAGAAGATATGAAAAAAGAGCCCTCGCTTTAGTTTTGTAAGAATCATCAAGAGCATGGAAATGATGTGAAGGGGAGGAATTACAGAACTGGTAGAAGTCTGCGAAATGAAAATGAAAACACAGAGAGAAATGTTAGAGGAGGAAGCATTATTAATGTCTGAAGCATTATTAATGTCAACACAGTTAATATTATCACCAAAAACACAAGAACAGATAGACAAGATAAACATAAAAAATGGAGAACCTCCACACCAGAACAAGCAATGGAATGGATTGATGTGGATGATGAGAGATTCTTAGTTGAAATAAAAATAACAAAGGAAAAAGAGAGAATCCACTCAAGAAACTACCAATATGTAAAAGAAGAGCAAATGGTGGCATTGATAAAACTGATGTTTATGTAAATGTTCACAAAGACTGAGTGAGAGGAGATGCTGAAACCATACAACCAGCTAGTGGTGGATGTGGAATGCATCACATCAAAGATAGAACTAAAAGACAATATCCAAATGAAAATGAGTAGGAGAGGATTAACGCAAACATTCTGGGAAACTCTAAAAGAATGCAAAATGAACTACCCAGCCATGATTGGACTGGCAACCACACTGATAATGTCGCAAGATTATAGAGAAATGGAACAGAATATAAGAACAAAAATCCTCATATGCACTCCCACATTGGATTTGTAATATAAGATGCATTAGCTTGTTATGTTTCCTTACATAAATATCCTTACATATAAATAACTACATGTTAACCTAAAGTACATGTGAACAACCAATATGGTCATAAAAATGGAAGATCAGTAGTACTTCAGTCCATTGGTAACAATACATAATAAAATCCATACAAGATAACACCAACTGATTTTGTAACTTTCTATGAGGGCTAGATGTAATAGCATAATGTAATAAGTGCAATAATATGAACAATGAATGATAGGAAAGCTAATACGAGTAAAAACCCTATCCTTATACCTAACTTATGAGCACATTGGGTAAGCACCAGCTATCAATGATGCCCC
>CABFPE010000135.1:1062517-1075648 GCA_900660155.1 Hofstenia miamia | reverse complement strand
CTCTTCCTCCAATTCTTGAAGTTAATACTCTTATTAGTTTAATCATTGTTCTATTTAATCTTTCCACTGCCCCATTTGCTTGTGGATGATACGCCGTTGTCTTTTCTGTCAGTATTTCCATCAGTTTAGTCATCTCTTCAAACAATTTACTTTCGAATTGTATTCCCTTATCAGATATTATTGTTTGCATTGGTCCGAATTTTAGAATCCACTCCTTCATGATTTTATCCGCTACTACTTTTGCCATTGTTGAATCTAATGGTATCATTTGAGCGTATTTCATAAAATTATCAACTAAGACCAATATATACTGATAGCCCTCATCATCTTGGGATAATTTCTCTAAGTCTACATGGACAATTTCATTGGGTGCTGTTGCCATGATTTTTTCAAGCAGCGTGGTTTGTACCAGGAAATGGCTCTTATTATTTATAAGACATGTATTGCATTTGTTAATGACATCTTCTACAGTTCTTCGAATACTCGTCATTATAAACCAGTCGTTAAAGGTATTCTCTGTTTGTAGTATACCCAAATGTCCATTCTCATGTATTTTCCACACTAATTCCCTCTTGTAATATTCAGGGATTGCGTCTTTCCTTCTATATATAAAAGCCCATTTCTATTTAGTTTCCACTTATATCTCTGGAAGTAAATTTTGGTTCTTTTCCCAGTGTCCACTTGTCATTATCCATTTTATCTTGTATATCTTTTAATATAATGTCAGTTTTCTGTCTTTCGATTATGTCTTTTTTGGATATTTCTTCCTTAATTATTATTGGCATTATTGCATTACCTTTTTTATCTGTGTTAATATCAGGTAGTTCAGCGTACTCATTGTGTGACATGAACTGAAATTGTTTCTTTTCACCATCTACTTTTTCCAGATCTCTTTGATATTCTGGCAACGCTGTCCAAAAATCTGCATTCTTATGTAACGTTCCTTTTCGATGTTCTATCGTAAATTTAAACTCATTTTGGTATTCAATCCATCGCGATACAATTGAAGATTTATCTCCCGAAAATTTTTTAAGCCATGCTAATCCACTATTATCAGTTCTTACTTTAAATGTTTGTCCTATTAAAAAATAACGAAATTTCTTTATGCTTTTGACTAGCGCCAACATTTCCAATTTCGTCGAACTGTAATTTTCCTCACTCTGTTTTAATTTACAACTAAAAAATTGTATGGGCACTTCTTTACCATCCTTTATCTTACCTAGGCAGGCCCCTATTGCGACATTGCTTGCGTCACAGTCAAGGGTAAATTCTTTATCATAGTTCGGTGTATTCAATGATGGCATCCTGCTCAATTCATCTTTTATGTTATCCAACTGATCCTGTTCTCTCCATGTCCACACGAAAATTTTATTCTTTTTAAGCAATTCTGTCATCTTACCTGTTTTATGAGCCACATTGGATATAAATGAACCATAATAATTGATAAAACCCATAATCTGTTGTAAATCCTTTTTTGTTTTCAGACTACTGATGTTTTGAATCATCTCTCTTTCGTTATTTTTCATTCGTATTTCACCTTTTTGAATTTGTCTCCCCAGTAATACAACTTGTTCTTTTAGAATTTCGCACTTCTTTCCATTAGCACATAGACCTGCCTTATACAGGATGTTCAGTGTTCTGTCCAACTTCTCAAAGTGTTCTTCAATTGTATCACTTGCTATCAATATATCATCTATATATGTGCTTATTCCTTTTTCAACTTGTTTGTTATTTTGTTTCAAAACTTTCATTACATATCTTTGAAACGTATCTGGGGTGTTACATAAGCTGAAAGCCATGTACATCCATTCGAACAGCCCATATGGCATTATAAATGCTGTTTTTTCAATATACGCCAGCTCCATTGGCACCTGCCAGTACGCTTTACAGAGATCTATACATGTGTAATACTTATTTTTACTAGCTTTGTATATAATATCTTCTATCCTCGGGAGTGGATAGGCGTCTTTCTTTGTGATATCGTTAAGTTTCCGGAAATCTATACAGAGTCTGTATTTCTCACCTTGTTTCACAAAGACCGTGGGCGCAGCATAAGGACTCTCACTTGGCCTTATTATCTTGTTATCGATTAGTTCGTTCAATATGGTGTTATAATGTTCTTTCAAGTGTTCGGGAACTCTTCTGCACGGCAATCTTATTGGTTCTTCAGTTGTGGTTATTATTTTGTGCATTTCTCCAACTGCCTTTCCCACACTTATCTCACTGTAATTAAATATTTTTGCGTGTCTTTTAAGTATCATTACCAGCTGCTTTCTTTCCTCCGCACTCAGGTGTTGATACTCTTCCTCTGTTATTTCCGGTATTTGATACTCCTCGTTTTCTTCTTGTATTATATTAATCGCTTTGTTCACCATCGTTTTTTGGTCTTTACTTTTTTTCCTTTTAACTTCAGGGTATCCTTTCTTATATTAACCACATGATTAGTTGCATTTAACATTGGTATCATTCCTTTCCCTTCTTTTACTATGCACAAACTTGATGGAATCGATACTTTTTTCATGTTGATCCCTTTTTGGTCATATATCATAACTTCAGCCATTACGTAGTTTTCTGTTTTGATTTGGCACATTTTCCAGTTATTTGGTAGAATCTTTACATCTTCTTTTAACTGAAATTCTATGGTTTCTGTGCCCTGCTCTTCTTTGCAAGTTGTTGCTATTTCTTCTTGGACTGATATCATTTTATTCGTATAATCGATGATGCACTTATTATTCATCAGAAAGTCATTTCCCAATATCACCTCATAGGGTAGTGAATTTTTTTCCGTAAAAGTTTGCAAAAACGTGGTATTAGCGATCCTCATTGGTACTTCCAATAATTTACCTTTAGTGTCAATATAATCTCCTGATGCATTTAGTAATCTGCTCTTTTCACTTTCCAATTTTCTATTATCAAATCCTATTTTCGCCGCAAATTCATCAGTAATAATTGATATTACTGCTCCTGTATCTATAGTTTCACAACTATTATTATTATTTATTACAACTGTAATTGTATTAGTCTTGATTAGGTCTGTTACAATTAGCACGGGTGCATGGTTTACCAGAGGCAGCGCTCCCTCTAATTTAAAGTATCATCTTTTGTTTCTTCTGTTTGTTCTAATTCATCTTCATCATCTAATAGGTCTTCGTCATCAAAATATGCTTCTTCCTCCTCAATAAAGTTAATCTGTTGTTTGCAATATTTCTTTGTATGGCCTTTCTTTCCACATGCCTGGCATTTTAGATCTTTTCTATTTATGCATTTTACCATTCCATCTTTAAGCTTTATCTTGATGATCTCGTCCTTCAGTTTTCCATCATCCTCTTTTCTAGTTTTATTTACTCCATTTACCATTGTTGGTATCACTTTCATTGTCGACTTTTCATTAATTCATGCATTGTTTTCCATCATGACTTGTATTCCCAAACCTTTTCTTATCATTCTTTCCAGTGAGTAGTTGGCGTCACATTTTATTTCAAACTGTTGCTGGATTGGTTCTGGTAATCCTTTGCATATGTGAGAAAACTAATCATATTTGGAATACGTGCTCTCTCTTAAACTTAATTTCAATAGTCTGTGACATATAATTTCACAAATCTTCTCGTTTGTTCATTTTTAGACTATTCAATAACATATGATATTGAATTTTGAAACTTTCATCATCATAATATCGCTGATACTCACCAATTAATTTTTTATAATCTGATTTGGTTTCTAAGTCCAACACCAAATAATGCTGGTAAGCTGCTCCTTCTAAATATAAAGGAAATCTTGCCGCCGCCTGCTTTTGTATTACTTTCCTTTCTTTCATGCTCATTTCGAACATTTGTATCCATTCTTTGAATGTAGGCGACTAGCTATCCACTCTCCCCATAAATTTCGGGAGTATTGCTTTACATGCATGTGTCTCACTATCTTCTTCTTCTGACAGTATTGTTTCTTCATATATCAGCTTTATTTCCGTCGTATTTTTGCATTTCTCCTTAACTTGTTTTGTTATATTTACGACTAACTTCTCAACAAATTCGTCTTCTGTCTGACAGTTTTTGTATATTTCAGCTTGTCCTTCCTCCATTGGTACGCTTCCAATTAACTTTTCAGGTTCTTGAATTACTGTGTTTTTTATTACTTTGACACTATTTTTCTCTTCCTCTCCCGTTTCTTCATTCGTTAATGACGTTAATCAGATTTTATCCTTCAGATCATCTATTTGAAGTTGCTTTAGAATGTTGTCTTCTCTTAGGTTAACATTCTCCTCATGCATTTGAGTCATCAATTTTTGTAGGTTCTCACTTTGCATCTTTATCTCCTTGTTCGCCTCTATCAATTTTTCGATTTGTTTTTGAAACACATTCCTTTGCTCTGTTAACCTTGAGCTAGTGTCTTGTGTAATTTCTTTGATCCGTTTATCCTTTTCAGCATTCACTAATTCTTTTTGAAACCTCCTTTCAGTTAAGTTTTCTATTTGTAACATCAACTCACGTCTTTCATTGTTATTATTCTCTATTATTTTCATTAATTCGGTTATTGAAAATTCTGCATCTTCTTTTTCTTGTTGCAAGACTATCTCTGTTGGGGAATTTTGACTCTCAGGGGATGTATTAACAATCACTGGGGTTGTTTGATTTTGGGGTTTCCTCTGCGTTTTGGCTTTAGCCCTTTGCTTCTTTCTTGAATTTACCATTGTCATAATTACTAGAGGCAATTGTATAATGGTGTCCTTCACCAGTGTTGTGTACTAATGGTTACTACTGCTCGTCATCTTCTTGCTTGTTTACTTACTTATATGAGCGAGAAGAAACAACTATCTTAACCCACTCGTAGTAATAATTCTTGTTTGTAACTTTTCGTACTCTTTCGTTAACTATTACACCATCTGTGTTTCTCTCCTTTGTGCATGCTCTTCAAGCGCCTGTCACGGTCGCCATGTAGAATCATGCCAATCCGCTGTGAGTGTGTTACTTAGAGAAAACTATTACTTTTCTTAGATTAAACATTAAGCGGAGTTGACACTTTTCCGATTTCTCTCCTTTATAATAAGTGTGCAGTTTTATTAAACTAATTTAATATACAAGAGCCTTGTAGCTACTTAATTCACTCCAACCTATTTAGATAAAGCAGAGATAATGGAAGACAGGATCGACACTCGAAGGTAGACATGCATATCCAGGAACACATCCGCCAGCTGCATCTTACCAATGGAACCACCGCTGTGAGATAGAGACCAACAAAGGAATGGTTGTGTGAATAGCGAACTCAGTGTGATGGGATTTGCAACTACTTAAGAATTTAGTGCATTGATTGTTTTTGTTATTATGAATTGATGCAATAAACAAAGTAATGCAACTGTGCTGCTGGAATAGCTTGTTATGAGGCCTTACATGTAATAACCCTACATATATAGAAATAATTAATAGCCCTCAATACATGTAAACAATCAATGCCGCCTGCAGAAACTTATGACTAGAAGTCGGCCAAAAGTCCACCATACGAAACAATGAGCAACTTGTTGTGACTATTAAATAAACTATATGTAATAGAATATAAAGATACAATCTAAATAACCGTCTAAATGTAAACAATACTAAATCATCAATCGTCATGTAGCATAATGAATGTAATAAATAACTTAAGTTCATCAATAAGAGAGTTGACATGTAAAGCCTACTGGCTGCAATAATAATATCAGACAAGCAAGGACAATTAGGAAAGCTATAACAGTAAAAAACTCCTATACCTAACCGTAACCTAAGAGCACACCAGGTAACTACAGCTGTCGCCCTCCCTGCTGTGGAATAGCTATTAGGAGGCTGCTCCAGCATACCTTTAACCGGATGTGGGAACCACCATACAATTACCCTAGCTCGTAAGCATTTAGCTTTCCATCAGAATATAAAATAACCTGACAAGAGAAATAAATCCAAAGTAGATTTGCTCATCATTAATTACATCATGTTCAGTATGTTTATAGCACTTGGTAATAAACAACTAAATACTCGACTAGTACCTGTTAATCGTTCTTGTTTACAGGTTTTCCCTCATTTAATATTTCTGCTATGATTACACAACGTCAGCGTTAATTTGACTACACTGTTTGACAATCTTTCGTTTTGTCAAAATACTGTTGAGCATAATTTTAAATATAATTGCACAAAACATTTACAAAATGAAATAATCAATCCTATCATGTTTTTACATTTTAATCATTATAATCATTATAATTAATGTTAGTCTTTGTTTCCTTCATCTTTCCTCTCATCTTGACCAATCATGATAGTTTGATAGATTATGTCACAATGTGAACTGTACTTTTGAAGTATCATCAATTGAAATTTCCTCTCATTTCTGCTCTGTATACTATTATCTTATTGCATGTTGGCTGATTATTTTGTCTATGATGATAGGAATTGCTGAACCTTTGTCTTCTTTAGTTTATGTGTGTTGCTTTATTTGTCATTTTGTTTCTGGAAAGAGGTTATCACAGGAACTGTACCACATTCTTCTATTTGCAATGAAGTAGGGGAGTATTGTAGCATAATCTAAAGCATAATGCTGCTAAAAAGATAACATTGGATGATTATTCAGAACTAAGATTGAATGATTATTTATTGATTAGAAACAATTTAAATTTAATTATCATCATTATGTTTGGAAAATGCAACTAAGAAACAATATAGCAAATTAATACTTGTCAACAAATAATTTGACAAAATGAAGGGGGCAATAACACTTCCATTATTTTTAGTTATTTTTGGCAGATGATAGAATAGAATTCAAATTTCAAATGACAGGTACTTTTTAAATTTAACTATAAATAGCGTGAAAATCAATTTGAAAACTGTTGAAGTAAATTCTTCAAAAATCTTATCTTTTGATTTAATTTGGTTTGCTTATTATTAGATGATGTCAAGCTAAATGGTCAATGCAAGAGTAGTGGCAAGGGCACACACCTGGAGTGATTCAAGGGTCTTTGATCTGAGCCATGAACCTACATTTATGTTACGGGTATGAATAGGAGTTTTTCTCTGCTTAGCTGACTATTGATTCATTCATTTGCATTTATCAAATAATTGTTTTTCAGAGGTAAGGCTAGATCGCCTACCATAGGTTATATTTATATTACATTAGCCTGAACAATTAGGTGGCCTATAAATAGACCAATAAATAGACTGAGCATGTACTGTTATCTATATGTAAGTTAGGAAACTGCAAATAACTATTTACTTTATTTATTTATTGTAGCATAATCCCAGATATAAAACCATTTTGTATTATTAGTTGTCAAAATAAGAGATTTCAGTGCTATTTTATTTTGTTCAAATCCGTGTGCCTTATCCTTATTTCTTATTGGTTGCTGGCTGTTGAGTCATCATTGCATTGTTTTATTTAATTTGAATTGTTTGATAGATGACTGATCATCTGCTCAGCATTTTTGTTAAACGTAAATATTTACTTTTGTTTTAATTTAAGTTTTGATTTCCAAACATTCAGTTGTATTATTTTTAATTACATATTTCAGGAACTGCTATTCTATTAACATTTTAGATATAATACATTTTCCCAAATTGGCCTTTGCTTTTCCAGATATATTTGATTGTTCTTTCCTTATTTTATATTAATGTTTAATATGTACATTAGCTAAATATAGGGCATTGTTTCAGGTACAGCAGCATAACTGGTGACTGAAACTGAATGCCAGTAACCCTTTTTGTACCCTAAGGGATAACGTAGGTTTAGGGGAGTAAGGTTTTTGTTTACATGTATGATAACAGGCCAGTGTGGCCTTTCAACTTTTGATGAGCTGAGCTTAGGGATTAGGTTCTTCTTAGTTCTGCGCCAGCCAGGGGCCATCTCAACTATCAGAAGATTTACCAAGATATGTCTTCTCTGGGTTGTTATTGGAGTACACAATTGTTTCCATGTTACTTCACTAAACTGCAGTAAAAAGCAAACTGCAATTTATTACTTGTTCTTTGTTTGTTTGGTTAGAATGTTCCACTGTTGAATGAAGTCCCAAGGAGAGAACATTCTACATTATATTAATTAAAGCCAATAGTTTTTTTGGTAATCGCTGAAGTACTAATTATTAAACAGCTAGTAACATTGCCAGGTTGTGAGGTACTAAATTACAAATTACAAATTGAGTTTAGGTCAGTTATATCCAGCCTTGAGAGTTGCACTGAGTTAGAATAGGGAACACATAAGTTACTTCATTGATCTGAGACTTGGAACAACTTGATTTCCAATGGAGGCACACATCTGTGGAGTGATTCAGAGATCAGAGTTGGCCAGAGGCCATAATGGAATCACGGAAAGAAACTGTGACAAAATCATACCTAAATAGTATTGGATTACTTGGAGTTGATAAAATTTAAAGACAAAGTATCTTATGTCAGACTAAGTAAGTAACATTAGTACATCCCTACCCACATCTAACAGGAAACAATAGTTTAAAGAACAATTAACTCTCTGTTGAAGCCTGCTAGTAGATGCTACAGTATTCTTTCCTTCCCTATCTTCATCATTCTGCTTTCTCTTTCCTCAGATCTGGACAATGTTGTGGTTGTAGATAGTTGTCTATGGGAGAAAGCTTGTGAACTGTGAACTGTGGTGGGGAGCAAGCTTGTCAAAGGTTGATCAGAGATATCCATGTCAGAGTCATTGCTTATTTCCTGAATATCAGGATCCTTTAGTTGTTTGCAGACCTTGGTACCTGCTGCCTTTAGTTGCAGATGAGGACTAATTGTTTTAGCTATGCACTCTCTGCCCTTTAGTTGGCATCAGGTTTTGCTGGGTGAGGGGGAGTGTTTCAATGGTACCATTCTCCTTGTTTGTTGTTCCAACATTATGCCTTTTAGTTGACAATCAGATTGGGGGGGGGTCTTCCTGTGCACTCTTCTGCTCTTTAGTGGTGATCAACTCTGGCTTCTTTTGGATCTCTTCATTCTCTATCCTAAATTCAGTTAATAAATTTATTTCCCATATTTCAGTGTCATATCTATTTTTATTTTTTACTGCTCTCTGGGGCATGATTCTTCTTTCAACCTCAGTGTCTTTGTTTTGAGGCATATATTATTCTTGGATTTCTTCTTCTGCTATGCTATCAAGATTGCACATATCATTATATGTATCATCATCATTTTTTGTAATTTTAAATTCTGCATTTTTGTCTAGCATTACTTGCTCTATGTCTATTGTCGCATGTTTAAGGTTTTGGAAGTGTAATGTTCTTCTGTCATTAAGTTAATAGTTATTATTGGGTAATGTCTGTGTTATGGTAAATGGTTATGACCACTATGTTTTTAATTTTCTCACCTGGTTTATGTCTTGTGTCCTCAGTAGTGTGCATGTGTAAACCAAATCTCCCTTTTTGTCTGGTTGTCTGTAAATCTTGTTGAAATTCATCTCTTGTCTGATTGCAAATCTTTTAGTGTTATCACACATTGCTTCATGAATTCCTGTTAGTTGGTTTATTATTATTCTTTATCAGGTTTGTTGGAATATGTATTATAATGCATTAATATGGGTGTTGCCGCCTCCCTGCCATACATTGATTTATATGGAGTCATTCCTGTGGTTGAGTGAACTGATGTATTGTAGCAATATTCTACCATTTCAATAACCTCTCACCAATCTCCTCCTCTGACTCTTGATGCTAAAACTCTTATAAGTTTATTCATTGTCCTATTTAGTTTTTCAACTGCCCTTTTGCTTGCATGTGGTATGCTGTTGTTTTTTCTGTCATAATTTCCATTAGTTTTGCCATCTCTTTGAATAGCTTGCTCTTAAATTGTACTCCTCTATCCCATTGGTCCGAATTTTAGTATCCATTCTTTCATGATTTTTTCTGCCACTATTTTAGCTATTGTAGAATCTAGTGGAATCATTTGTGTATACTTAGTAAAATTATCTACAATGACTAAAATATATTGATATCCTTCATCATCTTGTGATAATTTTTCTAGATCAACATATACAAAGGCTATAATTTTTTCGAGTGGTGCTGTTTGTATTGGAAAGTGACTTTTATTGTTTATAAGGCAGGTTGTACACTTTTTGATTACATCTTCTACTGTTCTTCATATAGCTGTTGTTATAAACCTTGTGTTGAATGTCTTTTCTGTTTGTATTATTCCAATGTGTTGATTTTCATGGATTTTCTCACCAACTCCCTCTTGTAATAATCAGGGATTGCTATGTGTGACATTTTACCTTCTACATATAGAAGTCTATTTTTGTTAACTTTCCATTTATACCTTTGGAAATAACTTTTTTCATCTTTCCCTAATAGTTTTTTCTCATCTCTTATCTTCTCTCATATCTCCATTAATATGATATCCATTTGTTGTTTTTTGATAATTTCATTTTCAGTTATTTCCTCCTTAATTATGATTGGCAATATGGCTTGTCCTTTTTTATCAGCATTGATATCTGGTAATCTTTGGTATTCACTGTGCAACAAAAATTCGAATTTTTTCTTCTCTCCCTTGATTTTTTCTGTGTCTCTCTGGTATTCTAGTAACATTTTCTGAAAATCAGTGTTTTTGTGTAGCTTATGATGTTCTGTTGTAAATTTAAATTCATTCAGATATTCTATCCAACATGATACTATTGAAGATTTGTTGCGTGAGAATTTTTTTAACCAAGCCAGACCACTATTGTTGATTCTTACTTTAAAATTTTGGCCTATTAGGAAGAAAAAAATTTCTTTATGCTTTCTACTAGCACTAACATTTCTAGTTTGGTTGAACAGTAATTTTATTTGCTTTGTTTAAGTTTTCTACTTAAGAATTGTATTGGCACCTCCTTGCTGTCTTTAATCTGTCCTAAGCATGCTCCTATTGTAGAATCTTGCCAACACTAATTTAATTCTGGTATCTAATGTATGACAGACTCCAAAAACTCTCTCTTTCTTTATTGTTATTGACTGTATTAACTGAATTACTATGTATCATTAGCTACACTTGATGATTTAACTAACAACAGTTATTTTAGAATGAGAGTGAGAGAGGGTATACAGGGTTGAAACCCGACTCAAAGCACTGCTCAAGAGGAGACTTTGTATTTGTGAACAAATCCAGCTTTCTCAGACATCAAAGGAATTACCCATGGTTGACTTAGTGCATGGAACATTGTCTCAGAGAACATATGTGTGTGTGAACTTAATAATTTAATGCATTGATATTTCTTGTTATTGTTGCAGTTAAAATATAAAACTGTAATGCAACCAGGGTGCCCTAGCTTGTTATAGTTCCCTACATATAATAACCCTAAAGATATAACTATATATGTTAGCCCTTGATACATGTGAACAACCAATGCAGTCAGCAGTAAAACTATTTGAACTAATTTATAAGTCAGTTGAGAGTTGTCTAATTTACTAACAGGCAAGTGATTGAGTGCCCAAGTAAACTGATATAGTAAAGCATTACTTTTCTAATGAGGGTTGATCTAATAATAATAATATCACTAACTTGTGAATAACAAATGATAGGAAAGCTATATCAAATAAAACTCCCTATCCTTACACCTAACCTATAAGCACACTGAGTAAACAATGACTACCAGCTGCACCACACTTTGAAAGGCTGTATGTGCTTGCTGTTCCAGAGTTATTTAAATGTAGTTGTGGACCACCATCAGGATTACTCTAGTGCTTGGCCATTTAGCTTTCCATTTTAATTAATAAATAAACCTGACAAAATAAAGAAGTAAATCCAGTGAATTTTATTCATCACCAAATATATAAATTGCACTACTTTTATACTTAGTAATAGCAAACAATCAAACACTTGCCAAGTATCTGTTTAATTGAAGTTGTTGACAATTTACTGTTTTCTTTTTCTGCCATTTACGCATGTCAGCATTAATTAGCTTTTGCGTTTTGATCATTTACCATTTGTCAAAAGTATTTCCAAGCAAATTAATATCAAAATATTACTTATTAAATGTTTACAAATAATCTAATTAATAATAATCATAAGTGTACAATTAATTGTTATATTACTTGAGTGTTAGTTCTTTCCATTTCTTTCCTTAACTTGACCATGCATGAGATTATGTTACAGTATGGTATTAGGCCTGTCACTGAAAAGCATTTGACAAAAATAGTTACCTGAAAATGCTTTGCCAAATTAATATCACATTGTGGAAACTAGCAGACAAGGATTATGTATTAAATTAAGATATCAATGATAGACAGGTACATGTTGTTTTTTTAAGGAATTACTATAATGTAGTATATTTGCATCATTTTTGTAAAATGACAATTTGTGTTGATTTAATAATATTTGATGATAGTCATTGTACAATTAATGATTTAATATCCCTTTGTATTTTGATTGGTCACTCATATGAGGAATCCATTTTGTTTGTGTAATTTAAAAATCAGACATTGCACTATTGCTTGTTAATTTGTTCTGCTATTACACACTATCTGATAATAAGTGAGATTATTGTTTGCTAATGTCTGTAAATACACAGAAGTTGTGAGTGCTGTTAATTTAAATTTTACTACCCTAGCTTCTAGTTGCTTTTATTTTTGCTATTTCAGATTTCCCCAACCATATATTTAATTAACCTTCTATTTTAGCATTTTTTCAGATAATTGCCCTGTTATTACATTTATTATATTTATTTATATTATGTTATTGATCAGTATGATCAATGCTTAGGGTATTATTTCAGGCAAAAGGTAAGATAACCTGAGACTATAAATGGTTTGATGGTTAAGCTCCTTAGTCTGAGTGATAGTAGGTATTAGGTATAAGGATGAGTATGGTTAGGAAGTGAGGTTTGCATGTAGCTATAATTGTTGTATTTTCTCCAGTCTAAAATGAGCTGAGAATTAGATGTTGGAAATGGTTCATTGCTTTGGCCAGAGGCCATGATACTGTAAGAAGAAGCTTGGAATTAACTTATTCTCAAAATACTGGTTAAACTATGGAATGAACATGCTCTTGTTTTCTCAAAAGATAGAAGTACATAAGAATTAGTAGTTTCATCAGTTGTTTAATATTTCTAATGATAGAATGCTTGCTGACTCACACTCACTCTGCATCCTCCACCAACTCAAAAACTGCTAAAAAATTCATAGATGTGAAATGTTTACTTCTATTGAAGGTTTAT
>CABFPE010000135.1:982765-997981 GCA_900660155.1 Hofstenia miamia | reverse complement strand
CACTAAATTAATAAGGTATTGAACATTGTCACTATTCATGCACACTATTTCACTGCACTGAGTCAGTAGAGTTGTGGTTGGTGTCTCTCTTGATGTTTAAGTATTGGATGGAAATGCACGTTATAGTGTAATTCTTTGATTCCTCTTTTGTGCTTTGCTTCAGGTCGGGTAGATTACCCTGTACATTGTACCATCTATCTCGTGTCTTGTATCTAAAAGGATAGTTGTGAGTTTCTTATCAATGTTAGTTGATCAGAGATTAATTTAATTAACAAACAACTCAGAGTTAGAACCAAAGAAGAGAGATGGAAATTTGGGATCTGTCACCTACCATACTAGTTGAGGAGGAAAAATGTCACAGCAGCTCCTAAATTAAGTTAAGCTTTATTAGTGGGAAGGTTAGCAAGATTCTACATTGTAATTGATCATTTAGATTAATTTAGATTTATTTTTATTATGCAATCAAGTAATAATATGTGTCAAATATAAGAGATTAGTATCAGTTGATAATAATACTTTTTGGCAAAACAATGGGGTGAAATCACTTCTATTATTTTTAGCCACCATCTTTACAGATAAAAGTTCAAATTTGAAATCAACAGGTGGTTTTCCTGGATTTACTATAATTAGAAACTAAATTCTGTAAGCAATTTGATAAAGAATTTTTTTGGAATTCTTATTTTGTTTCCTTATAATAGTATGATTATTTAGAATGATGTTGAGCTAAACAAGTGGTGTTTAGTAGTGTTTTGGATCCATCATTGAGAACAATTCAAGGGTCTTGGTTCCAGATCACGAAAGTGCACATAGGTATAGGAGTTTTTCTCTCATTTAGCCCACTAGCAATCATTTAATACATGTATAAAAATAATTAACTTTGTAAAACTGTTGGATAACCAAACCTTAGGTAATATATTAATATTGTTTTAGATCTAAATTAGTGACCCATAAATGACTTATAAAGTGACTGAACATGTATTAATTTATAAATGTAATTTAGGAAGCTGCTCAGTATTAATGTATTTATTAAAACCAATATATTTCTGTAATGGTTACATGTAATATTAATTAAGTAGCTAGTAGCAAGTCTGGTTGTGAACAAATGAAACACTTTCACTAAATAGAGTCTAAGTCAAATTGTGCCATGTCTTGAGTATGCACTGAGCTAGGATAGGGTACACATAATGTGCATCAATGAGCTGAGAAGTTGAACTCAATCAAGTGGATCATCAAAGGGTTGGTGAAACTGGATGTGGAGATCAGCTTTGGGTAGATGCCCATTATTGATTATTGGAGAAATTGCTGAATGTCTTTGTCAGCTAAATAGTGAACAGTTAAACCTGGTTATGTTATGTTAATGGAACTCAAAGCTAAAGCAGTATCTAGTTAAGTAAATTTCTACCAGCAAAGCTATGACTAATGTTATATAGTAACAAAAGATAAACAGTAATGATGCCTGATAGAGGATGCTACAATTGATGGTAAACAAGACTATCAACATAATTGAAAAAGAATATGAACAAGAGTATCAAATATCAGAAATAAGAGAGAAAGATTACCAACACCTGAAGCAAGAGGAAAAAACGGAACTGATTAAAGTCTTGAACAAGCACATGAATATATTTAATTTCAGGGAAATAAGTGTAGGTAAGGCAGTGGGCAAAATGCACAAAATCATTATGACAATAGATGAATCCATAAGATTACCATGTAGAAAGTGTCACATTGTAGCATCATCCAAAAGCAACTAAGCTGCGAATGAAGAATAACGTCGAATGATTAATAATAATTAGAATTGATTGTAAAATTTAGTTAATTACCTTAGTTATTTTGTAAGATGCAACTAAGCCACAATATTGTTCAAATTAAGAAAAACTTGTTAGCGGATCAAGTAACATTTGACAAATTACATTGAGCGAAATTATGCTTACAAAGGAACAGCCATATTGGCAGACGAATTATTTAAAATTCAAAATCAGCAGGTACTTTTGGAAATTTTAAATAAATAGCTTTGAACTAACTAGAAATTTGATGAACAATAAATTCTTCGGAGTTTATTTTATTTTCATTCTTCACTTATCTGGTTTGATTATTTAATAAAATGTGCAGCTAGGCAAGTTGTGTCGAGTAGTGGCTGGATTCCATCACGGGATCGATTCGAAGGGTCCTTGTGCCAGTCACGAAACCGCACTTATGTTATGGTTAGGAGTTTTTCGATTCTTGCCTAGTCTGACTATCGATCTATACATGTATGAAATAATTAATGCTTGAAACGACTGGATAGTCGACACTTAGGAATATATATATTCTTAATAGTAGTAGACTTGACTATAATTGACCTGATAAATGACCTTACATGTAATGTTATTAAATGTAAGTATAGGGAACTGCAATATTATTATTTGAATTATTAAGCTGATAGTTTTATGGTAATGGCTATTTTAATATTATGTAAATGCAGTTAGTGTCAATGCCCAGTTGCTTTACTTAATCAAAACAACAAACACTTTACAAAATTGAGTTTAAGTCAATTACAACTTGACTTGAGTGCACGCACCGAGTTAAGGTAAGGTACACATAATTAGTCCCAGTTGAGCTGAGATGGTGCCATGGATTTAATCATTGTTCAGGAAGGAGAGGAACTGTCTTGTGGAGAACAGCTTTGGGCAGTAGCCCACAGAAGAACTGAAGAGGAAACGTCACCCGGCTCCATCACCTAAACAGTGATGGTTAATGTTCAATTAACATAACTAGTTAATGAAAAGAGGAAAAGCCTGATGGTTCAATAACTTGGTAACTCCTCACCCGCAATTTACCAAGTGATAATTATCAG
Source organism: Hofstenia miamia (assembly GCA_900660155.1). NCBI lineage: Eukaryota > Metazoa > Xenacoelomorpha > Acoela > Hofsteniidae > Hofstenia > Hofstenia miamia. The sequence goes on along the minus strand of CABFPE010000135.1, from coordinate 995,148 downwards.
CAATAATACACGGCGCAAATAGGCCAGGTGGAGGATGTTACAACATTACTTAAAAGAAAACTACAACACAATACTTAATGAACTGATAGACAACAAAATTATTAGACCAAGTGAAAGCCCTTATGCCTTGACAATGGTATTCATAAAACAAGGCAACATGTATAGATTATGTATAGATTTTTACAAACTCAATGATATAACAAGGATAGAGTATATAATTTATGAAGCCAGTAAGAATAAAGACTTATTTAAGCCTACTGGCAAGTGCCAATGGAACCCAAAGATATAGAGGGCATTCATCACACCATATGAATTATTTGAGTGGAGATACATGGCTTTCAGCCTATGTAATGCACCCACCACATTTCAAAGATATTTCATGAACGTACTCAAACAGAACAACAAGAAGATGGAAGAGATAGTGAGTGCTTATATAGACAACATATTGGTAGCAAGCAACACAGTAGAAGAAAATATGAAAAAACTAGACAAAACACTAACAATCCTATATCATGAGTAAATGGAAAAAATGTGAAATTTTGAAAACAGATGTTGTATTTCTTGGAAGACAGATACAAAAGGGAAAAATTAAAATAAAAAACAATGCAAAAGAAATGATTAAAAACATAAACAGTCTGAGAAGTAAAAAAGATGTTTAAAGAATAACGAGGTTAATAAATTATTATGGAACACTTATTCCAAATGTGGGTCAGAAAACTAGTAAAATGACAGCACTATTAAAGAAATCAAAAGCATTCAAATGGACTTGGAAAGAGCAAGAGCAACTTGACAATATAAAGGACGAACCTGTTAAAATGCCATCACTGAACACACCAAGTTATGACAAGGAATTCATTCTTGACTGTGACTCCAGCAATGTTGTGATAGGAGCATGCTTAGGACAGATCAAAGATGGCAAGGAGAATATATTTTAGTCCTTGTAGATTATTTCACTAAGTATGCATGGATGATTCACTAGATTCCACATCAGCTAAAATAGTGGCAGAAAAAATAATGAAAGAATGGATATTAAAATTCAGAATAAGGGAAACCATAATATCAGATAGGGGAGTACAATTTGAAAGCAAGCTATTCAAAGAGATGGCAAAATTAATGGAAATTATTACAGCAAGCAAATGGGCAGTTGAAAGACTAAATTGAAAGATGATCAAACTTATAAGAGTTTTAAAATAAAGATTTGGAGGAAGAGATTGGTGAGAGGTTATCTAAATGGTAGAATATTTCTACAACACCTCAGTGCATTCAACCATAGGAATGAAACCATACAAAGCAATGTATGGGAGGGAGTTGGCAACGCCTATATCAATGCAATATAATACATAGTCTGACAAACCTGATAATGAGTACATAAGGAAAATATAAAACAAACTAACACTAAAAGATCCGCAATCAGACAAGAGGAATTTCAACAAGAACTTTACAGAAAACCACATAAGAAGGGAGACAAGGTTTACATGTACACACTACTGATGACACAAGATGTAGACCAGGTGAGAAAATTAAAAACACAGTGGTCAGGGCCATTTATCATTACACACACATTACTAAATAATAACTATAATCTTAATGATGGAAGAACATTACACTTCCAAAACCTAAAACAGGCAATGATATACATAGAGCAAGTAATGCTAGACAAAAACACAAAATTTAAAATAATAAAAAATTATGATGGTATGTATAATGATATGTGTGATCTTGATAGTGTAGCAGAAGAAGAATACCAAGAAGAATATAGACATCAAAATTAAGACATTGAGGTTGAAAGAAGAATCATGCCCCAGATGGCAGTAAAAAATAAAAAAAGATATGACCCTGAAATATGGGATATAAATTTATAAACTGAATTTAGGATAGAAAATGAAGAGATCGAAAAGAAGCCAGAGTTGATCACCACTAAAGAGCAGAAGAATGTGAAGGAAGACCCCTCAATCTGATTGTCAAATAAAGGATGTGAGGAGGGACGCACAATAAAGCAGCAACACTAAAACCACTAGGTCTCCACAACCTGATTGCCAATTAACAGGCATGATAATGAAGCATTCACCACCTAGTAACATAAGGAGAAGGGTAAAAAGAAGACCTCTGCAATCCAATGACCAATTAAAGGGTATGAGGATGGAGAAACACACAAGGAGGGAAAGAACACCCTCATCCAACTGGCAAATAAAGGGCAGGCGGATAAAGAAGGGCCAACATTGAGAAACAAAGTGTCAACTTAAGGGCGCAATGGTGGAACAACAGCCAAAGAGAATGGCACTAATGAAACACTCCTGTAGCATAATTCAGAATCATGTATGGTCAAATTAAGAGAAACAAAGGAAAGAAAAAAAACTGAATTTTGATATAAATATTAATTGTAAAAACACATGATTATGATTAGTTAATTATTTGTAAAATTTATAAGCAGTAATTTTTCTATTAATTAATTGGCAGTACAAAAGGATATTTGACAACTGGTAAGAAGGCAAAGTCGCAAAATGCTAATTAATGCTGACGTGTGCAAGGCAGCAGACGAAAGATAATCAAGGATTAATAAATTGTCAACAACTCAGCAATAATAGGTACTAGCCAAATATTTGAGTATTTAAACAAATTTTAGTATAAATGCTGTGCAATATTATATTTTGTTGATGGCCAAAATTTATTGGATTTACTTTGTGTTCTTTTTGTCAGGTTTCTTTATTAATTAAATGGAAAGCTAAAAANAGTTCCCTCGGTTATGTTTAATATATCTAAAGATGGAATGCTTGCTGAGTGTTGCACGTGCTTCTACCACAAGACAAGCATTCTACAATATATATATGAACAAAAACTGTTAATCTAAAAAACAATTGCATACCATTGTCTATATGAGTAAGTAACAGACCAGTTTCCTTTGATTATCTGCAATTGGCAGTCATTGTTGAAATTGAATAATTGGGAATGATGATGATGGCATTTATGCTACATGCCCCCAAAACTGGGATAATTTACTCCATGAACTCCACTTTATCTTGTTTGATAAGTGCATGTGCTTGAGATAATGGCAGAGGCCTTTGGTGGTAATTAACATAGTCATTTTGGTGTCAATATCATAAACATGCTTTTCATCTTCTGTTATTTTGGTTTCTGGATAAAAGAATTGGAAGAAACTAACGAAAATGGAGTGGTTTTTAGCTTCATCAAGAAACATAGACATATTACTGTTAATGATTTCTTTGGTCATTTGTTCAGGATCTATAATATTTGCATGCATCTTCATGATTATTTCTATCTGCTTAGAGATATCATAATAATGAAGTGCCTCTTGTATTAAGTTGCACCAAATTAAGTCAAAAATACCAGAGAAAAGAATCAGAGTTTTAATGGGTAGCTTGTTGATACTAGTTTTTATGTAATTGATTTTTTCTGCTATCAGTTTGCTATTTTGGTAAATGAGCTTTAGCAGTACATGTCCATCAGTGTATAGGTGTGATACATTGTTTTCCTTGATTAACTTAGATTTGCTTTGTTTGTATCTATCCAAATTTAGCTCTTTAACAAGATCACCAAGGTTATTGATATATTGCTCATTGTCTGTGAGAGGTATAATTACTCTACATTTCTTTTTGTTAATCACATTAACAAGAATTGCTTTGTGGTTCTACAACTGTTTTGCCAATTGTTGTTGTCACTCCAGTATTTCTATGGGTATCTGCTGATTTTCATCTTTTTGTATCTAACTGATGTTGAGATTTCATTATAAGAACACTTGGAGTATTGCTTATTGTGGTAATTGAAAAATATATCATTCTATAAAACAAGCAGGCATTGCTTTGATTTATTACAGTAAGCATCTCTTGAGTGCATTATATTTTTTGGTAAGTGGAGCAAAGATATAGACTCACTATCATTGAGAAATTTGGCATAACAGGTAGCATCCCACACCAATTTTTTGACAGTGTCCATGACAATGTGGACATTTCTAGGTGTGATGGCCAATTTATTGCTGATTAGAGTGATGGGCAAGGTTCTCAGCAGCTTCTCCTTATTGATGACATGCTTATAGTAGTTTTCAAAATCAGTAGTGCATTTAGTGTTATTTCCTGTTGGTGACATTAGTACAATGTCCTGTACAAGAGCCAGTTCTGGAGTTTGGCAGAGATAGGAAGGATGGCAATCTCATGCAATTTGTTCTTGTGTAATTGATTTCTCATTCTGTGCAAAATAGGAAAGAAGAGTGTAGGGTCTTCAGTTAAGTATGTTAAGATGAGCCAGATTGCTGGCTTAGTATTGTAGTCAGGAGCTTAACCCCCCTTCAAAAAATGCTTGACAGAAGTAACTTTGATCCTGAGCTTCCAAGGATTGTTGCATGTTTCACAAAAGTCTTTCAGTGGAGTAATGGTGAGACTGTGATGATGAGTTGATTGAAATAGCTGGCTAGCTTTTGTCTGTTGGGCAATCTGATTTTAATTTGTTCCAAGTGTTGCTAGCTTTGAAAAATGTGCTGACCAAATGACTGAATGCAAATGATACATGAATATCAGTTAACATTGTTGGTGCTCTTTTATCTGTATCAGTTTGTAAGATTGTGCTTGCAGCATTTGTCAACCATAATGTAGAGTCACTCATGTAACATAATCGTAATCTTAGCATATGTGGTCAAATTGAGACAAAAGGAAGAAGAAACCAAGACTGCATATTAAAATAAAATATTAATTGTAAAAACATATGAGTAAGATTAATTAGTTATTTTGTAAATTTATAGTGCAGTATTTTGATATTAATTAATTTGGCAAAACGGCACTTGACTAAATCACTACTGCTAATTAAGGCAGAACTGCGTAATCAGCAGACGAACAGAAATTGAAACCGTTCGAAATTGTAAACAACTGGAGTTAGCAGGTACTAGTTAAATATTTGATTGTTGTTAATTCTTTTACTATAAAAAGTGTGTAATCAATCATTTTGTTGATGAATCTAATTTACTGGATTTACTTTGCGTTTTTGTATCAGGTTATTTTACTTAATACAATGGAAAGCTAAACGTTCGAGCTCTCGGGTATTCCAGACGGTGGTTCACGGATCCAGTTAATGGGTGAAGTGTATAGCCGGTGCTTACCCGAGAGGCTCTTAGGTTAGGTGTAGGAATAGGGGCTTTTACTCGTATTAGCTTTCCTATCGTTCGTTGTTCATATTACAACTTTTATTACATTATGTTATTACATCTGTTTACATCAGGAAATCTAGGAAATCACAAGATCTGTTTGCATTATATTGGATGTTGTTTATTACGTATGATTACTAGTAGACTGACGGACTATCAATTCATTTATTTCCCTGTGACCGTATTGATTGTTCACATGTACTCTAGGCCAGCATGTAATTATTTATATGTAAGGTTATTATATGTACGAACTCATAACAAGCTAATGCATCACGGTTGCGAGATTCCTTTATTAGACAAACTAATCGATAACAAGAACAATCAATACAATAAATTCGTAAGGTATCACACAGTATCACCATTATATTCACGCACACTATTCCATTACACTGAGTCATCTAAGTTGTGGTTGGTGTCTCTATCGATGTGCCAGTATCGCATGGAAATACTCGTTATAGCGTAATTCTTCAATTCCTCTTTTGTGCTTTGTTGCAGGTCGGGTAAGCGTACCCTGTACTTTGTACCCTCTGTCTCGTGTCTTGGATCTAAACTATCGGTCGTTAGTTTTGTATCAATATCAGTTGATCAGATAATAATATAATTATTTAACGGCTAAACGAAAGAACAGAAAAGAAGAGAGATGGAGAATGGAGTCTGTCACCTACCGTACTCTTAGAGGAGGAAATAATTGTTATAGCAGCTCCTAAATTAATCTAATAATTAGCAGTATGAAGGTTGGCGAGATTCTACATTACTTCATTGCAAAGGATGCATTACAGTTCATATGACAACCTGTCTCCAGAAACAAAAAGATTAATAAAGCAGCACATATCAACAAAAGACAAAAGCTTGGCCATTTCTATCGTGATAGACAAAAATAATTGGCCTACATAAAATACAATAATATTGTACAGAAAAGAAATGAGAGGAAGCTTCAACTGACCATACCTCAAAAGTACAGTTCACATTACATTTGATGAACAATTCACCCTAAAAGATGTTCAAAAGTTAATGAAAAATTGAGAGAAAATTATCAACAAATGTGAACAAGTAAACCTGGATAGAAATCACTTGATGATAACATACTTTATCAAACAAAGTGAAACAAACTCCCGAAACTTGGAAGGAATCATTGAAGAAATGCTCAAACTAGTGAAAAGATACAAAACAAAAGTGATCATGATCACAAAACCAGAAACAAATTAACAATTACCAGAGTTCATAAAAACACTTTGAAGAAAAACTTGAAAATCCGTTCATAATCAAAGATAAAGTCACAAGAGTATCAGAACTAATCAACATCAACCTCCAAATAAATGCAATAGCACTAGCAGAGAGAACAATGGTAGAGCTGAAAATAGCAGTTGATATGTATTACCAGGTAAAAACAATGGAATTACTAGGAATAGGAGAACAAATGGAAGAGACAGGAAACATCTACCTCAAAAGTAGCATGAACCATGCACTGAAACACTTACAGAAAATAGTAGATGTTTGGAGAGTAATGAAAGCAGAGAAACCAATACATGAAGAATGGCCACTAATTGATATCAAATCACCTATAAAAATGTATCACAAATCAGTAGAAGCTGCACTATATGAACACAGAAGAACCTATGAAACTTTAAATGCAACCAAAGAACCAAATGCAACTTTAAAAACATGATGTTTGAGGAAATGAAAGCACCAAACATTCAAGCAAGAATGTAACATCCTCTACCAGGTGTTATTACTGTTTATCCTCTGTTACTTTATAACATTGGTTGTATAATTGCAGGTAGGGATTTACTAACTTAACACTGCTTTAGCTTATATGTAATTCTGTTAACTTAGCTTAATGAAATCTAACTATTCACTATTTAGGTGATGAAGTCATACAGCATACCTCCAATGATTGATAGTGGGCATCTGCCCAAAGCTGATCTCCACATCCAGTTTCACTTCTTCCCTGAGGATCCACTTGTTTGAGTTCCACCATATAACTTATGTGTACCCTATCCTAGCATGGTGTATACTCAAGACAAGACACAATTTGACTTATTCTCTGTGTTGTTAATATTACATGTAGACATTACCAAAATATATTGGCTTTAATAACTAGTTTAATAATTGGCAGCTTCCTAACTTACATTTAGTAATTACTACATGTTTGGTCACATTATCAGTTACATTATAGTCAATAATTTGTATCTAGAATAATATAGATATACTTCTTAGGTTTTGGCTATCCAACTGTATCTCAAATTTATTATAATTAATACATGTAGTAAATGATCAATAGTCGACTAAATGAGAATAAAACCCCTATACCTAATGTAAGTGCACTTTCATGGTCTGGTACAAAGACCTTAGAATTGATCTCATGATGGATCCAGACCACAACTAAACACAACTCATTTAGCTTGACATTCTATTAAATAATCAAACCACATCAAGAAAATAATGTAAGAATTCCAAATGAATTTCTTTATCAATTGCTTACATTGAATTTAATCTATTTATAGTATTTTTGAAAAGTACCTGTTGATTTCAAATTTAAATTATTTGTCTGCGAATATGGCGGCAAAAAATAATGGAAGCAACTTTGCTTCCTTTGTTTTGACAAAAGTATGATTATCAACAAATACTAATCTCTCATTAATGACTAACACTAACAGACAATGAAAAAATAGTGTAGAATCTTGACAACCTTCCAAATACTAAAGCTTAACTTAATTTAAGAGCTGCTGTAACACTTTTCACTCCTTGACTAGTATTATAGGTGACAGATTCCAAATTTACATCTCTCGTCTTTCATTCTAACTTTGAGTTGCGTATTAATTAAGATAATATCTGTTCAACTAATATTGGTAAGAAAACTAACAACTGTACTTTAGGTGCAAGACAAGAGATAGATGGTACAATTTACAGGGTCAAACACCTGACCTGAGGCAAAGCACAAAGGGAATCGAAGAATTACAATATAAAAAATTATTCCAGCTGACACTTGAACATCAAGAGAAACACCAACTGCAATGCCAGTGACTCAGTGCAGTGAAATAGTGTGCTAAAATACGATAGTGACAGTGTGCAATAACTTATTAATTTTAGTGCATTGATTTTTCTTGTTATCAATGAAGTTGTAATGTAAATGGAATTTGCAACCAGGATGCATTAGCTTGTTATGCTTCCTTACATGTAATATCCTTACATATAAACAAATACATGCTAACCTAAGGTATATGTGAACAACCAATGCGGCCATAACAAAAAGGGAAAGTTGTTGGTAGTTCGGTCTGCTGATAATTACATATAACAAAATCAATACAAGATAATACAAACAAGTTCTGAAATTTCCTATGAGGGCTAACTGAAAGATCATAAGGTAATAATACAAACAACGAACAATAGGAAAGCTAATACAAATAAAAACCCTATCCTTATACCTAAATTAAGAGCACATCGGGTAAGCACCGGCTACCAGCCACACAGCCGTTTGAATGGCGAACAAATTAATGTTGGTGCAAAGCCGTTATGAAGCTCCCATTAAATGAAATCATGGGCACTGTCTCAAATACCCTAGTGCTCAAACGCTTAGCTTTCCATGACAATTAATAAAATAACCTGACAAAAAAAAGCAAAGTAAATCCAATGAATTTATGTCATCATCGAAATAATAAACTGCACCACTTTTATATGAAGCTATTCAACAATCAAATATTTGGCTAGTACCTGTTAACTCTAAGTTGTTGACAGTTTTCTGATTTCAGTTTTTCCTTCGCCTGCTGTTTAGGCATGTCAGCATTAATTAGCATTTGCAACTTCGGTCTTTTACCATTTGTAAAATGTACTGCCAAATTAAATAATATCAAAATACTGCTTTATAATTTTACAAATGATTTAACTAATAACAATCATCTGTGTACAATAAATAATAATTTCTAAAGTTAGTCTTAGTTCTTTCTTTTCTTTCTCTCAACTTTACCACATGATGGATTATGTTACAATACCTTTCTCACACAGACAAATCAGCGAATCAACTGCATCCTACTTGAAACAGTCATTGAGATCTGAATATCAAGAAAGTAAAATGGCAAGGTAGGAAATGAAAAAATACACCCATACTTCATGGCAAACAAGTGGATAAGAAATAGTTTATATGACAACCTATCAATCAAAATTAAAGGTTTATCAATAAGCATTTGCTAGCCAAGGAAAACAAAAATGATGAAACAGCAATATCTATAGCGATGGACAAAACAAACAGACCAACATGTAACACAATCATCTCATGCCAAAGGAAAATGAACAAAAAACTAAACAGATCATATTTCCACAGCATAGTGCACATGAACTTTAATGACCAATTCACAATAATGGACTCCCAAAAAGTGATTGCCTACAGAGAGAAGCTAATGGCGGAATATGAACAAGTCAACCTCAACAGAAATAACTTGCTAATGATATATAGTTCATAAAAGAAAATGAACTCACTAACAAAACTTACAGAAAACAATAGAAGCATGCTAAAGGTAACAAAAACACAGAAAGTAAGAATGCTAATCATAGCAAAAGACAAAGCCTCTGAAAATATGCCTGAATTCATATACAACCTAGAGGACAAATTTGAAAACGTATTCATGAGAAACACCAACCATGAAGATCTATCAAAATTGATAAAAACAGATCTGCAACTTAATCTGATAGCACCAGCACAATGCATAATGGACGAGCCAAAAATAGCAATCATCATATTTGGCAAAATAAGAGCCATGGAACTCACTGAAACCGTGGCTAACTTAGAAAAACTCGGAGATGTATGCATTAAATTCAGCATGAACCAAACACTGGACACCTGAAACAGATTGTGAACACATGGAACAACATAAAGGACAATAAACCAATAGAAGATGAATGGCTACTAATAGAGATAAAATCACCCATCAAGACGTACCACAAATCATTAGAATGAACTCTAAAAGAGCATGGATTATAGTAATAATGCTAATGCAAAACAAGAAAGCCATCCTACCACTAATGAAAATGAGAGGAGGGCAATAGCAAAAACAGACAAATATGAGAACCAATGTAAAAAACTGGCAACTACAAATGGTAAATATCTCAACAATGTCACCAGCTAGAGAATGTGCTCTTAGGTTAGGAGTAGTCCTAGGGATTTTTATCATTTAGCTTTCCTACTGACCCATTCCTTTAAAAACAAATTGTCAACAAATAGCTGGAAGGCTACACTTAGCCTAACCTTCTGTTTTAGTCCAAATTTCTTACAGTGTTATAATAAACCTTATTATATATACGAGGTGCCTATGAGCTCTGACATTTATTTCATGTTTGAAGTAATCACTAGCTTAACAACCCTTCATAATGACTTAACCATTGAACCTAGAACCATCCTGTTTCTGCCAATGGCATTGATTGCTCACATGTATCCAGTAGGATTGTTATGTATTTATATAAATATAGGCTTACTTATATATAGGGATCATTACAAGCTAAAGCAGACAGGTTGTGCACTTCTCGTATTTATTGCTCTAACAACTTATAACAAGGGCAATCAACACACTAAACAAATTTGGGACATATTACACACTGAGAACGTCGCATCACACTGAGAGGTTTTATGAGTCATGGTTTGACTCCCACCAAGTGGAAATGGTCACAGAGGAGCTCTTCTCATCACTTGCTGCATTGCGCCACTTCAGTCCTTGGCCGTGTGAACATTAGACAATCTAAAAAAGAATTAATTAGTTTAAGTTAATGACAGTTACCAATTACAGTGGAATTGTGCCCGCATCCCTGAGACTACATAAAGCAACTGTATTGCCTTGCTCCCCTTGATGTCTAGAGCTTGGTACAGATTCTACACTATCAATATTCCTGCCTCTCCATTAGATATTCTATTTTGCAAATTCAGACAATCAATATAATCATTGAGTTTTATTAATACTTATCCTAATGAATTTCTTTTTCTTTAGATTGTGTGAGAATATAATTCTTATATCCCATTATGTTATTAAATTTTAGTAATTTTGCTAGAGCCTTGAAATACAAAGAATGTGTACTACCTCTTATAGAAATCCCTCCCTCAAATTTGGAATGTTTACCAAACAAAGAAAATCATGCTGTAGTAAAGTTGTGAATGAAAATAAGCCAATAATATGCTAGGATATAATTTTGATAGCTCTCATGGAAAAACATTACCACTGTAAAATTTTCTAAAAAATAAAATAGCAAGAAGATTTTCAGAGTTCTCTTGTGAAAACAAAAATCGTGTTTCTGTGGTAACTGGGTAGAATTTCGACCATAACGCACTTGTGAAAATACACTATTTAAATATTTAAAACACCGACTTAGATATTCCTTGGCTTCCACTTACATTATGGATGAGGCGGCCTTTCAATTACTGATGCACTCCCCCCAACCAGGGGGAGAGCCGATTAACTAAATTTGCTTCTGCAAAATTCAAGCTTGGCCCTAGGAAACTTTAATGTTTAAATAAATTCCAATTCGATCCATTTTAGGCCCTTTTAAAATCCTTGTCAAAGTAATTTCTCCAGATTTTAAGAGTCCTACACTAAATTATGGCATTTTTTAACATATATATATATATATAGGATCAATTTCAGTTTAGGTAACTTTTTTAAAAAAATTCCGATGACTCATCCAAACAAATTTTCTGGGTCAACTTTTTACGAGAAACAATCTGACATCCTCAAAACTGTGAAAAATTCAATAGTTGAGTCACTATGGGTGTTTTTTATTTTACCGATATAAAAACAATTTAGCGCTGTGACAACAGTTTTTTGAAAAAACTTAAAAAATTGGTTTATTATTTTGTGAAAGTCTTATCCAAGTTTAAAATAAGCTTCGATAAGCTAAATATTTCCTACTTGTTTATGAACAGGTTGTCATAACAAAAATAATTTGATGCTACATGGGATAATCTTAGAAATGATTTCAGGTCGGCACCTTGAAATTTAGCAGTGCGGTTTTTCAAGTTTATCCCGCCGGGCTAAAATCTTTTAAACAACACAGGATGATAACATAATATTATTGTAATAAATTCAAATTATATTTAATAATATTATACGTAATATTTTAAGTTTATTTTGCAGTAGTTTGTTGAATTTGACGGTGGTATGGTTTCAAATAACCCCAGTAAACAATTTACATGGGAAAATTGTGGGGCCCACATGGGCAAATTACTCAATTTATTGGAAAATATATATATATATAT
>CABFPE010000135.1:970043-980991 GCA_900660155.1 Hofstenia miamia | reverse complement strand
AATTAATAACAATATATATATATATATGCCCTCAGAAAAAGATTTGCAGTCATTCTTTTAATCATTGTACATTATATAAAATATCAAACATCGGATGGATTTGGGAGAATCTACTCCACGGAAATTAATTTAACTTAGGAGAATCTACACCACTGAAAATCAATATAGCACAAATTACAAAGGGTAGTCAAAACTTATGCATTGCAGAAATGCATAAAATTTGCAGGAATTACGGAATTCTCAATTCCACACAAACATCTGTTAATGACTATTAAAATTTGCACGTGATGTACCCTTCATTTTGTTTTATCTCTCACTTCATTAAATTCCAGGTACTCTCAATTAAATTTGTGTAAATGTTCCTATTCAAAAATCACCCTGTGAACAAGTGTATCGACAGTATATAAATAATTGAGATGTCGCCTTAAATTCCGCTAAAAATTCGAACCATCATCCAATACATGGGATCCTACAGCAATCCGTTAACGAATATGATTGAGTAAGGTATTCTGATCTCTTTGTTGCACTTCAATAAAAAAGCAACGATCCCCATTAATATATTTACGTTCTATGGCACCAAACACCCAATGTGGAAGAACATCATGGCCACAATGATATTTAGGAAAAAAACAGGATTCGTCAATTTCCACCATTTCACCAAGACCGGTAACGGGAGCTGTGCGTTCAGTATAGTTGATGCAGATTTCCCTAATGAAGTTAAACTAGTCGCAAACAGTGGTGGGGAAAATTTCCAATTCACGTGCGATGTAATTTTAAGGAAGACCATGACTAATGACGTAAATCAACTTTAAAATTGTTTCAATTCTTAAAAGACTCTTTGAGAAGAAAGATGATTATTATTATTGCACCTCCAAAAATAGCCATCTATTTTATTTCTATTAATAATTAATCTGATGCGTTCTTCCCAAAAAACGCATTCTTCAATGGGACAATTGTGGGCAAGTGTTATGGTGAAACTTTTCATAGAAATATTCGTGTTTTTGAAGTACATCAGAATATGGAACTTTTTCAGCGGAAAATGTTATTTTTACGAACTCATTCAAATTTTTCCCATAGCTTGGGCTCATATAATAAAGCCAATGGTAGCAACAACACTCACTATTTCTGCTTTGTCAATAGAGAACCCAACTCCCGTCAAGACTCGCCTTGTGATGAATTCATAAATCGTCGCATATTTGGAAAAACGCATTCTTCAATGGGACAATTCTGTCCTCGACGATTGCGGAGCCTGCATGCACTGCAAATCCTCGAATTTGCAAGCAATCTGGTACAGTGTAATTATTTATGATAAAAATAAACAAAATATATCATAAATAAATCATCTCTGAAATAAAAGTAGAAGTAAGTTGGAATACAAGAAGGATATGTCGTTCAATCAAAAACTGCAAGGTATAAATTTGTTGGTCTTCACCAATAGGACATTCTTCATCTAGTCGGAAGCAAGAAATGCGGAGATTATGTTTTCCAAATAAATAATATATATATAACCAAGCATGAATATATAATTAGAATGGGAGAATCTACTCCATTGAAAGTAAACAAAGTTACTTGAAAGAGATGGAATTATAAGTGACCAAATGTAATGCAAGTCCGGTTGATGCTCTGCAAGTCCTTGAAAAGCCGAAAATAGTGCTGCTCCTTAAGATGAACACCATCTTCAGTTAATTCGGAAGCAAGTCTGCGAATTCGTGCAGAATACCTGCAATGCGCTTACACCAGTTTGTAGAGAATCGCCCACCTCTGTGAAGTGGAGGGCAAAGCAAGCTCCCAACAAAACATACGACAGTGTTGTTTTAAAATTAAATAGTTTAATAGTAGTAACTATACACAATTTACCTCCTCCAATATACGGATACACCTAATCATTTCTTCAGCAACCATCCACGAAGTTACTGTATAATCAGCATCATTCCCACCCCACATGAGTAGGATAATATCAAAATGCTGAACATTTCTCTAAATTTATATAGACATATATATATATATAAGGAAATTTCTAAATTCCTATGCTTACAACTAAATCAAGTACATTTCGTTTATTCGTAGACTTGCTGTAGACAGCACATCCGCCACTTTTGTAAACAGGGGTAACATTTTTCGGTAGCATGTGGGCAATTCTCCGCACATGGGATGTAGATATAATGGCAGTTCGCATAATACTAAAATATAAATGCACTAAAGATTAATGCGAACTAAGTCAATATCATAGGAATGTATACTGTTTTCACTATTCTAAAAATAATAAATGCTAAGGATAATGCATACTCAGAAAAAGAATTTCAACAATTGAGCAAATGAAAAAAATTGAAAGAGGGATTATGGTTAAAAATAATTAGGTTAAAGACAAGCTTACTAAAAAGTAAATAAAAAAATTATGGTATTCTCAGACTCAGATTATAAAAATAACCAATTTTATAAATATATTCTTCAATTGTGTCATTGGGTGTATTTGCTAATGCACGCGAGCAGCGACCAAATAATTCCCACTGTATTAGTTAACTCACTATTCTTAAATTCTATTTAGCCGAAATTTTAAAATTTTCGTAAAACCAATAAAACAGTATATTAAGTACACTAGTTGAATTATTGCATTATATTTTATGTATTTATATTTTACTTTCAAAAAATTTTGAAGTGATTATTAAAAATTAAAAAAACATTTAAGCAATTAATTGTTGTCTTTTAAAAGTTCCATTTCGATTATTTTCAGCAGATGTATTGCAATAATCATCATTTTCTTCTGTGTCACAGATGTATTTTTCAACATCATTTTTTTACCAAATGCATATGTTGTGGATAACAGTGCTAGGTAAGATAATGTTCACAATTCGCTTGTCTAACCTGACATCAATGCAGTACCTTAGTCTTCTAAAGCGACCTTTTAAAAGACCAAAAGCTCTTTCAATCGATAATCTTGCTGTCCTTAATTTTGAATTAAATATAAACTCTTCGGTTGAATTATATATATATATATATATATATATATATATATATATTTATAGATGTTGTGTAGCATATAGACATCATTTTTTTTAATGTTTTTATTACAAGGACAATTCTTAATTTCAATACTGGATTTACGAATTTATTTCAATTCATAATTTGACAAACGGTGCTATATTTTTAGTTTGGATATTTCTGCTAAATGACGTGGTAAAATTAGCACTGACATTTACAACGATAAATAATTATTTTTTGATACCAGTTTTTGTACTACATATTTGTGTGATTTTTTCATTTTGTTTCTTCTTTAGTTTCTTTTATTTTGAATTATTTATATAAATTATGCTTTTCTAAATTTCTTCTGCGCAGTTAAGGGCACCTAGACTTGGTACACCTTGGCTAGTTTGTTCCTTAACTTAGGGTTAGGTATACAGCTAGGGATTTTTGTTGCAATGGATTTCATTTGTTAACGAAAATTGTTATTATTGCTTTCACCTAAATTGCACGAGATGAGAAACGCACTGTGCTTTGGTTTTATACTTAGCACGTAGGTTTCACTCACTGCACCCAAGAGTTATAGCTTCTCTTTTCCTTTTCTTTATTAGGGTTCTAGTCTTATACAACTCTTTCACCAGGTTATCTGTCTTGGGTCTGCAGAGTGTAGCCACTCTTCCTTTTCACGATCTCCTGTTTATTTTTACTGCTGACTTTTGCTAGGAAAGGTACTATAGCAGGATGAGTAATTAAACTGCAGCTTTGGTAAATCCATGCTTGGATCACTCATACAACAGGGAATTAGGACTGCTCGCTGATTTCATACTGATGCCAAATATATATATATACTAATATTAAAGGTCGTAAATTGAGAATTAGATAAATTATACTAATGTAAATTATATTTTATAAAACATTGTTTATTACTCATATGACATTAAATTTTGTCCATTCCTTTCCAATATTTCCGCTCAAGTAGACCCAAGCATTGCATTGCATGGCTCATGCCTATTTTTGACGGGAATGTTGAATAGCAACATGAAGGGCACTTCTCATAGTGTTGGGAAATATACTGTAGCATCTTGTCAAAGGCAGAATTTAACCAAATCTAGGTGGAAATTGTGGCCTTGCTTTTCGCGTTAAATAATTAGTTTTGCCTAATGAGTTTCTGTCCATAGGCTGGCATGATAAATTAGTGAGAATGAATGACCTCTGAACTGCTAATTACAATTGGTTTAATTTTCGGTGGAGACCTCTTTCTGAGACAGCTATAGAAATCATGTTGGTTTGATTAGCTTTTATTAAGTTACAGATGTTTACTCTTAAATTGTACTGACAGATTTTAGACAGTAATGAGAGGTACTACGATAGTATTGATTTTAAGCTTTTGCTTCATTACTGGTAAGAATTTGATTAGTATTTATTCAAAATTTGATTAAAACTAGGGGTAAATATGCAAAGCGTCGTTTACGAATTAAAACACTATAAATATGAACATAATTTGTACAACTAAATTGAAATTCTGCATTGAAAAAATTTTAAAACCCAAGTTTTCAATCAAGACTATATTTGGACTTTATAATATTTTGTTTGATTATCACATTCCCTTAATCAAAAACAAACATTAAATTCAAAAGCAGTTTTGTTCACATTCTCATTCGAATTCCACAAAGTCTATTTGTAAACTTGGGAATTCTATGATTTTCACACATCTATGGGCAAGTGTTATGGTGAAACTTTTCATAGAAATATTCGTGTTTTTGAAGTACATCAGAATATGGAACTTTTTCAGCGGAAAATGTTATTTTTACGAACTCATTCAAATTTTTCCCATAGCTAGGGCTCATATAATAAAGCCAATGGTAGCAACAACACTCCTCACTATTTCTGCTTTGTCAATAGAGAACCCAACTCTCGTCAAGACTCGCCTTGTGATGAATTCATAAATCGTCGCATATTTGGAAACGGTTTATGACATGGGTGCGAATTATAAATCAAAATGGAATATAAGACTATTCTCTAGGAAGTTGCATATCAGATTTGATATTTGCTTATTATTAAGTGAGTTAAAATAACTTAAACATTTCCTATAAAAATAATCATAAATTGCAAAATAATGCTTGGTTCTTAGGTTTGAAATCATTGTCACAAAATCAAATATTGTACATAAAATTTTAGTTGAATATCTTTGACTTTTGTATAATACAGCGGAATCATTCTTTAAGATGAATATATTGACAATATTAAGCATTCCAGGCCAGGGATTATGTAAAATTCATATTTTAAGCGCATTCTTCAATATTTTAGGTGGGATGTTTTTCCTTCCAAACATTAATAATTCAGTAATATCAATTGAGTTAGAGTTGTTTTTCAAGGGCAAAAATAAAACAAATTTTTCTTCTTAAAAAGTAAAGGACTTATGTCGTGGAAAGTACATCTTTGATAGTGCTGAGCACATTCCAAAAACTCATGAAGTTTTCCTTAGAAATGTAAATGGTGCAAGCCAAGTTGCACCAGATCTGATATATTTCATGAATTGTGGACCAGGGCCCAACCTGAACATTTTGAAATAATGTCCTATGAGGCCATAAGAAAATGAAGAAATTAGCCCTTTTCCCTTGGTTGCCCCAAAATATTAGTTCCAGGAAATCTAATTAGACTTAATGGTTAATCCTAAGCTGCTCAGCGAATCTTAATTTTTATGGCCTTTGGAAAAAATTTTGAAACGCCTATCTATACCTCATAATCTAATCAAGATATATAAAATTTGAAGGCACCACAAAATAGAGGATTACTCCGCTTTCCCTTGCTATTAAAAAATCCACTACCTTTCTCACCACATGCGTGAAGGAATGGGTACTATCTACTTAAAAAAAACAGCTAAAGCTGGATGTTGCTTCTGTTGGCTTTTGACATTTTGATCATTTGAACATGAGGAATGGAAATAATTTAATTTTTTAATATAAATTTGAATTTTAATGAAAAATAGTGAATCTTTTCAAGCAAAAAGTTATACTTTCACCAATAGATTTTTTCCATATCTCCGTATTTCCAAATTTCAAAATAGGTTTTGAAAAATCTTGAGAATTTTGAAAAAAAATTTTTTTCCTTTGTATCGACCATATGCAGTTGCAAATAATTGCTTCGCGAAAAAGTGAGCAATTCAATATCAATAATTGTAAATCATAATTATTAAAACTGCTTTCAGCTTCAGTTTCAATTGAGCATGGCAGACAAAGTCTAACAAAGGCAGTTTCATATAAATCAGAAAATAATGGAAAGCAACAATTAGTGACCACTTCAATTTCCAGATTGATTACTAGGTTACCCATTACTGGAATTTTGATTCCTGAATTTTGATTGCATTATATTTTTATATGTTATTTTCAATATTTCTTGGTGTATAGATTTAATCACCCTTACAGCCTACGCAATTTTTGTGTTTATGCATCGCAAAACTTTGGATGTAATATCAATTTAATTTAGAACCTTTGTAGCAAAATGTTAAATAGTTTAATATCAATTTTGGTGAGAGTAGCATATATACTACGAGCCTGACAATGACAATATTCATCAAAGTTAGCTTTAAATTTAACATAAATTGATCTTTAGCTATATCTTCAAATTAAAATTTTCAGCTGACCTACCACCACTAAACAACTTAGCAAAAGTATATTTCCTAAAGAAGTCTAATGTTTTGTAACTGGAAAAAATGATTGCACGAGGGAAATTCACTTCATAACTTCTTTTACACAATACAATTGTGGGACAATTATATCAAAAAAGTGAATGTTTTTGCAATGATTTTCCCAAGTATGTCATGCAATTAGTCAAACCTTATAGTAGCCATGTTCTAATACAATAGACTTTGTTGAGCTAAATTCAATAAATCTGTTTTC
The DNA here is from genome assembly GCA_900660155.1 of Hofstenia miamia. Classification (NCBI taxonomy): domain Eukaryota; kingdom Metazoa; phylum Xenacoelomorpha; order Acoela; family Hofsteniidae; genus Hofstenia; species Hofstenia miamia. Next base: position 974,134 of record CABFPE010000135.1, on the reverse strand, counting down.
CAAGGATTCAATCTCTCCATGGTTCTTATCCATAATTCTATCTATACAAACGGTAAATAATACCCTTACTTAATTGAACTAATGTACTGAAAATGGTTAATTTGAATGTCGTGTTGTATATTTTGCATTGGCTGATCTTATAAAACATGGTTCCTTAAAAATTATGTAAGAGGGGACTCGCAAATCTCTCAGACGGGGCTTAGCCCTTCCTGCTATTCAAGTGGAAAAAAATTGAAAATTCACTTAAATCAGTGTTTCAATTACGCCATTTTAAGGTGAGGATTTTCACTTCATAAAAAAAGCCCCCCCATATTCTGGACATATTCGGTCTCAATATACTACATTGCGTGAAAAGTGAGAGATTTGCAGTAGCAACCAGTGTTCTATATATAAATAAAATACGTATATACTCCCTCTGTCTCGAAAATATTGTCCACTTTTGTTGAGGTGCGGATAACGTTTGATTAAGAAGAGCTTAGCCCCCAAATCTTGCTCGCTAGTAGCCTAGTTCCCATTCTACACATTTCTGAAAAATTAACCGGACACAGGAATGTTTTTACGAAAAAATTAAAATCACGATTTTCTGCAATTTTTACGCCCTGCTCGCAAATTTCACAAAAAAGCGAAAAAAACTGTGCGGTTTGTTAAAATTGACCTTTAAAAATATGTCCATGAAATTCTTTCTGTGACTGGACCAATATTCCAGAAGGCCGTTAGTTTGCTCATAGGGCCTACAATAATGATTCAAACAAAATTCCAAAACATTTATTGATTTTCTTCATAAAATTCTTTTGTATTTTCGTAAATGTCAACATCACATTTATTGCTGTGAATCATTCTTTCTTCTGCAGAGAGATGATTCTTTCTTCCTCGAGGGATCTTAAAGTCATTTCCACCAAGTTTTGACATTGACGACTCCATTACTTTCTGAAGTTTTAAGAAAATATCGGTTATTTTGGCTGCAGGATAATCCTTATATGATTGTTCAACAGATTTGATAAGTTGAGAAATAGAGTTGGTTACCATCTTTTGCTGCATACTTTGAATGCTTCGAAAAAAACCAAGGTCTAATACTTTAAAATCGGGAGAATTGGGAGGCTGGCAAAGTAATTGAACATTGTGCTTTGGAAATATGTACGAATATCAAAATCGATGCTGCTTTCGGGGATGTGAAGCTTGGCGTTATCTAGTAGTTCTTGAATTCTTAATTATATTTTGATAAATCTATTTGTCAATGAAATTTTGCAAGCTGATAATTATACAAAATAAAATATGATGTAAGGAATTTCTCACTGAAATGTTCACAAGAACTACACACTGTGTACATGAATGGTTTCTTTTCACAATAAAGGGAATATGAGGCATTATACAATAAAAATCACAAGAGTCAAACGTGTCCTGTCTGAACTGGTTTTAAAAAAGTGGATTGATACAGCCTATTATAATTTCTGCATACATACAACATAATCCTTTAATCAACAAGTCCATATTCTCCAAAAAATTCACCAAATATGTCTGGGTAGGAATTTGTTATGCTTGTTAAAATACTACAGTATTCAAAAATTCCATTAGCAACTATATAATGAGGCTAGATAACAATTATTTAGTTCAGTCAATAAGTTTTAGATGCGATAATTCCACAGGCATATTTCACGAAAGATGTAGTTATAGATCTCATTACGAAATTTCAGGGAGCTGACAAATTTAGAGATTCATCTCTGCAAAAATCAAATTTTAAGTTTAGAATCCGTACATTTCAACCTCATTAAGGAAAATAGTTCAAGAAAATTTAGATACCGTTTAGGCTAAAAGATTAAAAATTATACTTTGAATGCAATTGTTACATATATTCAGTGCAACAGCGTGTTGATGCCTGATTTAATTTTTGCTTAATGCCGCTTTTATCACTTAATACTTCGAGGATGATAGGCCATATATGACCCTCTTATTGGAATTTTAATTCCTGTTTATTCCTGATGGTAATAAGATCAGTTGGGAAGAAAGTGTTTGTTTTTGATGGAAAATAATATTTAGAATGATTTTCAATAAAATATTTTTTCTCAAACTCAATTGTGGCGGAATTTCTCAACCTTTGAGTAAAAAAAAGTTTTTTTACTGCGGTTCAATCCAATTAAGCTCATATTTTATTTTGGACCCTTTAGCACTTTTGCATTTGGGTCATATATGACCTAAACGTCCTAATTGAGAAAATTGATGAAAAAATATTTCAGTGTGTATGTCTTTGATATCATTCAAAAAAAATCTATTCGCAGGTGTTTATAAAAATAATGTACACATGGTTTATAAAATAAACTTTATAAAAATCTCATTATCAAAGTCATTTCAAAGCATACCTGTCAAACATCAATTATTTTGCGTATTATGGAGGTAGAGTTTAAAAGATAAAAGAAAGGAAATAATCGTTGATGTTGGAAGTGAATGTTGTTACAGAAATGCGGCTTTGTCTTTGCTTTCATTCAATCTGCATCATGGATGTGTCTTGTACGATTAATGACACATGTGTGTTTGTATCAAAGTTTGAAGATGATACAGTAACTGTTATTTCTTTCATAAGAAAGTGTTGTTGCCTTAGTTCAGTATAAAACAAATCTTTTGGGAGTCAAAGAAAATAAGTTTGTATATATCTTCAAATACGTAAAGTATTTAAAAACATTTGAAGTGAAGTACAGAGGAACGAAAGATAGAAAGATAATATTGCAAGGTGATATTGCTGCTAATCTTAATCAAGAAGAATTGCGTGCTATTTTGGATGGTGCGGATAGTGATGTTGAAGAGAACATTGATAATCTTTTAGTTGATAGTGATACTGCTGATTCAACTGCAGTGATGAACTCTGATGATACTTAAAGCAAAATACCTTTATATTTTGGAAATTCGTTGGAAGCTGTGGTTCATACTTCTATAGTCTAGACCATTATCGAAAAGTAAAGCATCTACTGTTGGAGTAAACGAAATGATGTTCTAAAGATATTTTTTCTTTAAGACCATGAAGTAGCTGTACTGTCCTCGAAAAATGAAATTTGATAGTATCAATCCTATTGAGAAGAAATGAACAATTCGAATTTTTCTGCCGCATTATGAAATTAATAAAACATTTAATTACATTCGTCCTATTAATTTTTTTAAGCATTTAAACCTTGCTTAATGCTGCTAGCAGATTATCCCAATTTGGGTAGCTTATGCTGCGAATACTTGCAGTTTTCACTATGGAATATTGAAGCATAAATATACCAAGAAACTCCTGTTTTGCTTCTAACATATATAAATCAAATAAAGATGCGATTATCTTGATAAAATATAAGCTCTCAATAGCATAACAAATTTCATGCATGACACCGAAGATCCAGCTGAACATATGCATCGATTTTACAGGAACCTTCTAAATGTTAAGATTACTGTCCTGCTGTTCGGACAGGTTTTCTTGGGAAACAAAAATGTGCCAATGTTAACTTAAATCTCTAAATTGGCGTCTCAAAATGTATATTATTGGCTAAAATATTGGCTAATAATTCATGATATAATCACCATGACAAGTCTACACTTAATTAATTTAACAGCAGGAAGCCAAATTGTAATCAGTTGTTAAAGGTCTTCTCAGAGGCGTGTAACAAATTTATAATATACTAAGAAATATTGATATTACACTAGATGCCTTTAGCAATAAAATTTTTTCATTATATTTAGGTGTTATTTATCCATTTTCCAATAAAATATATTAAGATCACCTTGCAAACAATCAAATGTGATGTTTATTTCTAGAGTGTGAATTATTCATTGAAATTGCTTGTGAGTATTTTGAAGAAATTTGACCAAATATTTAATAATTTTCTATTGAATATACTAGATCATGTAAATTGAAATATTGATAGTAAATTCCTTTAATAAAATGTTTAATATGGGAAACATTTGAAGTATTATTGCAAACTTAACATTTGAAAATTTAGATATTTTTGGTTGGCTCTATTCCCCCTTAGGTAAGTATTTTAAATTACGTCAATTATTATATTTATTTTTGTTGCAGTGATTACAGTCATTCAATATATATATATATATATATATATATATATAGA
>CABFPE010000135.1:945484-963262 GCA_900660155.1 Hofstenia miamia | reverse complement strand
TTGTCAATTCAACTAATTTTGCAAAACAAAGGGGGCGAATTTGCTTACATTATTTTTAACTATCTTGGCAGATGACCAATTTGAAATTTAAAATCGACCTTAGAAATAAATAGGGCAAAATCATTGTAAACTTTTTTGAAAGAAAATTCCTCAAAACTCTATTTTTAGTTTATTATGGTTTGAATACTCACTATGGTGTTCCGCTAATGGTTGATGTTGAGTATCCAGATAACAAATTTTGGTCTAAACAACGTTGTTTTTTAGTTGATTTTTCATGGTTGTTTTAACGTTGAAATGTTACCCTTTTGACTGGTCTAAACAACGTTGTTCGAACAACGTCACATTAGGTTGCTTTTTGGTTGTTTTTTCTGAATAAAAAAGCACCATTTTTAGGTCGTAACAACCTTATTTTATGTTGCCCATGATTGTTCTAGCATTACTTTTATATGCAATACATCAAATTTATATTGATAATCAGTTCAAACATTGCTGTTTAAACTAACACAAGCCCAACAAAGAGCAGAAAATTTAAACAAAAAAAAAATTAAATACAACATTTGCTGAAATTTTGAATAAATGTCTTGATTTTAAATGATAACAATAAGCAAAAAATCTGCCACATTTAACAAAAATTTAAACTTTTAAAGTTAAGTATAATTTTGAAATAATACTTTTTTAAATTGTAAAGAATCTTTTCTGCTCAAATGTAACTTTTTTATCTGACATATAATTTGAAGGTGTCCAAATGTTCATGAATAAATTATTTTGAAAATTCACTTACCAAGTATATTATAATTTTTCACAAAATTTAATATTTCAAAAAAGTTTTTGCAATTCCGTTCTTTATATAAAAATGATCCAGTAATCAAAATGATGAAGTGAGTTCTATTTGCAAGCATCTGCTTGAATCTTAAATTATCACATTTTTAGTTGCTCAAATTAGTATTAATGGTTGTTATTATGATGTTAATGGTTGCTGCAACAACCAAAAGAATGAAACAACCATAAACAACGTAAAAACAACCAAAATTGTTATCTGGGTAGTGGTGAGGATCCCATAATGGGAATGATTATTAGTTCCTTGTTCCAGATCACGAACCTACACTTAAGTTATGTGTATGATTAGGAGTTTTTATTTAAGTTTAGCTAACTATTGATCCTTTCCTACATGTATGAATGATAATAAATTCAATATAATGCTGATAAATCAAGCATAGGTTATTATACTTTTACTTAAACCAGATCCAAGTTCATGACTATAAAGTGACTGATAACGTGACCTTGTATGTTTTGATTAGTATATGTAGGTTAGGAAACTGCTATTGTGACATAATCATTAACTATCATGTGTGGTCAAGATGAGAGAAGAGATGAACGAAACAAAGACTAAAAATATTTATAATGATTATAATGATTTAAATGTAAACACATGATAGGATTGATTATTCCATTTTGTAAAACATTTTGTGGAATTAGATTTAAATTATGCTCGACAGTATTTGACAAAACGGTAGATGGTCAAACAGCATAGTCAAATTAATGCTGACGTTGCATAATCATTAACAGAAATATTAAATGAGGGAAAACTGTAAACAAGAAGCAATTAACAGGTACTAGTCAAGTATTTAGTTGTTTATTACCAAGTGTTATAAATATGCTTGAAATGATGTAATTATTGATGTACAAATTTACATTGGAATTACTTTTCTCTTGTCAGGTTATTTTATATTCTAATGGAAAGCTAAATGTTTACGAGCTGGGGTAATTGTATGGTGGTTCCCACATCCAGTTAAAGGTATGCTGGAGCAGCCTCCTAATAGCTATTCCACAGTGGGGAGGGCGACAGCTGTAGTTACCTTGTGTGCTCTTAGGTTATGGATAGGTGTAGGAGTTTTTTATCGTTATAGCTTTCCTACTTGTTGTTGCTTGCCTGTTATTATGATTGCAACTATTATGTTTTACATGTTAACTTCTCTATCAATGAACTTTAGTCAGCTATTACATTATGTTACAATCAGTTATTTAATATTATATACGTCTTATCTTTATATTTTATTATGTATAGATTGTTGAATAGTCACAACAAGTTGCTCGTTGTTTCTTATGGTAGACCTTCGGCCAACTCACGTCTATATTTTTCTGCAGGCGGCATTGATTGTTTACATGTATCAAGGGCTATTATGTATTTCTATATATGTAGGGTTATTACATGTAAGGCTCAATAATAAGCTACTCAAGCATCCTGGTTGCATCACTCTATTCCTTATTCAATTTCATAATAACAAAAACAATCAATGCACTAATTTCTTAAGTAGTTACAAATCCCATCACACTGAGTTCGCTATTCACATTCCAATTCCTTTGATGGGTTCTACTTTGAAAAGACAGCTCCATTTGTAGACGCAGCTAATCAGTGTGTTTCTGGAAATGCATGGCCACCTTCGAGTGTTGATCCTGTCTTCCACTTTCTCGACTTTATCTAAATAAGCTGGAATGAGTTACGCAGTTAGAAAAGCTAATGCATATTAATTTAAGTTAATAACCCAACCACTTATTGTGAAGGAGATAATTAGGAGAATGTCAACTCTACTAATTGTGTTAACTAAGAAAAGTAATAGGTTTTCTTTAAATTATACACTAATGGTGGATTGGCATGATTCTACATGGCGACTGTGACAGGCGCTTGAAAAACATGCATGAAGGAGAGACTGTACAGCAGAAATATAATTGGTGTAAATAGTTAATTAAAGAGTACGGAATGTTTCGAACAAGAAGTATTACTGATGAGTGAGTCAAGATATTTGTTTCTTCTTGTTCAATGGAAGTAAGTAATACCTGTCTCTTATACACATGCAATAGTAACCCGGAGTACAACAAAACTGGTAAAGGAGATCATTAAATAATTACCTCCAGTAATAATAGAAATGGTAAATTCACGGAAGAAGCAGAGGACGAAACCTAAAACACAGAGAACACCACAAATGTAATACATGTCTTATAAACAATAAGAGTCATTTTCCAGTACAAACTGCACCACTTGAAAAAATAATTGCGACAGCACCCAATGAAATTGTGCATGTAGATCTAGAGAAATTATCTCAGGATGATGAGGGGTATCAGTATATATTGGTCCTAGTTGACAATTTTACGAAATATGCTCGTATGATACCACTAGACTCAACAACGGCAAAAATAGTAGTGGACAAGATTATGAAAGAATGGATTTTAAAGTTCGGACCAATGCAAACAATAATATCAGACAGAGGAGTACAGTTCGAAAGTAAACTGTTTGAAGAAATGATGAAACTGATGGAAATATTAACCGAAAAAACAATGGTGTATCACCCACAGGCAAATGGTGCAGTGGAAAGATTAAATATAACTATAATTAAATTAATACGAGTATTAACTTCTAGAATCGGAGGTAAAGACTGGAGAGAAGTAGTTGAAATAGTAGAATTTTTCTACAATACTTCAGTGCACTCAACAAAGGGGATGACTCCATATAAAGCTATGTATGGCAGAGAAGCAGCAATGCTGATATCAATGCAATACCATACATACTCTGAAAAGCCTGATAATGATTACATAAGGAAAATTAAAGATCAGATAACTGGAAATCATGAGGCAATGTGTCACAACAGAAAGAAGTCTGCGATAAGACAAGAAAGAAATTTCAACAACAAGATATATGGTGAACCACACAGGGTAGGGGATAAAGTTTATGCATACACTCTAATGAGAACACAGGATGTAAATCAAGTGAGAAAACTTAAAACACAATGGTCAGGGCCATTCACAATCACACAAACACTACCCAATATTAACAATAAACTTAATGATGAGAGAATATTACACTTCCAAAATGTAAAATGAGCAACAGTAAACATAGAGCAAGTGATTCTTGATAAAAATGCAGAATTTAAAATTATACAGGTTGATGATTGCACATATCCTGAGATGGACAAGTTGGATAGTGTTCATGAAGAAGAATTCCAAGAGGAATATAGACCCGAAAAAGGGAAACCAGAAGTAGAAAGGAGAATAATGCCCCAGGCAGGAAAAATAAAATGAAATACGACCCTGAAATATGGGATATTAATTTAGTAACTGAATTTAGGAAATATGAAACGAACAATACAACTATCACCAATGACACCAAGGAGGGTAAGAAGAAAGAAGACTCCACAATCCAATCGTCAGCTAAAGGACGTGAGGACAGAAGAAACATCAACGAGTTCCACTAGCAAAACTAGGTCTCTGCAATCTGATTGCCAATTAAAGGGCATGACGATGGAGAATTCGCCGCCTAGTAACACAAGACAATGAGTAAGAAGAAGAGCTCCACAGTCTGATTACCAATTAAAGGGTATGACGATGGAGCATATGATATCGATGAACAAAAGAAGAAGGATAAGATGAAGGCCTCCTCAATCTCATTACCAAATAAAGGGTATGAGGATGGAGATAATGAAGGAAAAGTCACCCTCTACCAAATGTCAAATAAAGGGCAGGCAAGTAAACAAGTGCCATCAACAGGATACTGATGGCCAATTAAAGGGCGTGAGGTTGGAAACACTAAATTATGCACACTCCCCTTCGACATCCAGCAGTACTCAATGCCAATTAAAGGGCAAAGAAGAAATAGCATCAACAAGTACTCGATGCCAATTAAAGGGCAGAGAGGAAACACCATCAACAACAATGGACAGTTGGGAAACACAACCAATAAGTGATGACTCCGACATAGNAAGGAAAAATCACCCTCTACCAAATGTCAAATAAAGGGCAGGCGAGTAAACAAGTGCCATCAACAGGATACTGATCGCCAATTAAAGGGCGTGAGGTTGGAAACACTAAATTATGCACACTCCCCTTCGACATCCAGCAGTACTCAATGCCAATTAAAGGGCAAAGAAGAAATAGCATCAACAAGTACTCGATGCCAATTAAAGGGCAGAGAGGAAACACCATCAACAACAATGGACAGTTGGGAAACACAACCAATAAGTGATGACTCCGACATAGATACATCAGAAATACCATCAACGAGCTCACTCCCTACAACAATGAGTTCAGGGATATTCTCATATCAACAAATGTCCAATACAACAAAATTGTCGTGATCACAAGAGAGAGAAAGTCAAATGACCAAAGTAGGGAAAGAGAGAATTCACCCCTAATTCATAGCTAATCAAAAGATGAGATATAACTCATATGACAATTTATCACCAGAGACTAAAAGATTAATAAAGGGCAGTACATCCATGAAAGAAAACGAAGGCTATGCAATCCCAATAGTGATTGATAAAAAGAATCGTCCAACATGCAATACAATAATAGCGTACACAGCTGAAATGAAGGAGCAATTCAACAGACTGTATCTTAAGAGTACAGTACACATTACATTTGACAAACAATTCACTTTGAAAGATGTGCAGAAATTAACAAAAAACAGAGAAAAAATTGTAGCAGAATGTGAACAGGTGAATTTGGATAAAAAACACTTAATGGTAGTGTATTTTGTGAAAGATAGCAAAATGACATCAAAGAATCTTCAGTCTAACAATGAAGAGCCGTTAAGAGTAGCCAAAAGATACAAGACAAGAGTAATATTTGTCGTCCCTCAAAAAGAAGAGGACCTTCTGAAATTCATAAAAGAAATGGTAATAAAATTGGACAACCTCTTTATGGTGAACAGTGGAACACTTAAAATATCTGAGCTCATAAGGATGGATCTACAGATCAACGAAATGGCTCCGGCAGAAAGAGTTATGGTAGAACCAAAGATAGCGATGCATTGATCTCGTTTTGGAACACTTAAGTTTGTTCGATTAGTCTGTGAAAATTTTGGATTTGGATGTTCCTGATTGTTTCCTCACTGCCTAATTCAATGTCTTCTATCCTTTTTGTAAGTAGACCAATTTCTTCTCGTAGTAATTTCTGAGTCTCATTGTTTTTTCTCAGAATTTCCATGATTTCAGGGGTTCCTGGTTCAGAAGAGGATTCCTGTCTTATTGACTCTGGGGTTTGGGTTGCTTCAGAATTCCTTGGATAGGATGACACAGAAGTTGCCATGGGGGTGGTAGTTTTTGGTATATCCACTTGTTTGTGCTTCCTCTCTTACTTTTATTGTTTGTCATTCTTTCTTGATGTCGTAGTGGCTTTCCAGTTTGGTTACAATTCAAGAGTCTAGGTTGCACTTGTTGGTTAAAGTTTACTGCCTTTGCTGCAACTTTATTTTTCCGTTCGCTGCTCTGTTGCTTCCTTTTCACTTTTCCTTTGAGTTATTTCAGAGTTTTGAAAGAGTATCACTGTGTGTTTCTTCTCCGTTGACTCTGTTCTTATTTGTCATGGTCGCCATGTAACGTCCTCCACCTGGCCTACTTGCACCGTTTATTGTGTTGATAACTATCACTCAGTAAATTGCGGGTGAGGAGTTACTAAGTTATTGAACTGCCAAACTTTTCCTTTTTAGTTAACTAGTTAAAGTTAATCGATTGATTATAACTGTTTAGGTGACGGAGCCGTGTGACGTTTCCTCTTCAGTTCTTCTGTGGGCTACTTCCCGAAGCTGATCTCCACAACACAGTTCCCCTCCTTCATGAATGATACTGAATCCACTGCACCATCTCAGCTCAATTGGAACTAATTATGTGTACCTTACTTTAGCTCAGTGCATGCACTCAGGGCAAAGTTGTACTGACTTAAACTCAATTTTGTAAAGTGTTTGTTGATTTGATTAAGTAAAGCAACCAGGCATTGACACTAACTGCATTTACATAACATTAAGGTAGCCATTACTGTAAAACTATTGGCTTTGTAATTTAACTAATAAGATTGCAGTTTCCTATACTTACATTTAATAGTAATACATGTAAGGTCATTTTATTCGGTGGATTATAGTCAAGTCTCCTACTATTAAGAATAAATATATTCCTAGGGTTCGACTATCCAGTCGTTTCAAGCATTAATTATTTCATAAATGTATAGATCGATAGTCAGACTAGGCAAGAATCAAAAAACTCCTAACCATAACATAAGTGCTGTTTCGTGACTGAGTCATTTAATGTTAATCCTTCTGTTTGCTACTATTGTTTTTGGGATGATGCTACAATACGTTGGGGAGACCAAGTGTAATAGAACTTGCAAATAAAACAGGAATTTGTCTGAGTGAAATTGATATACTAACAGATGAAACCAAGAAATAAATGTGGGGTGCAACTTCTAACACAAAGTTATGAGCACTCAATTTTCAACCATGACTGACAACATGGAGCCTAATGAGGAGAGAACACGCAGAGACTCTACAAACGATCAAATTGGTGAAAGAAAAGAGAGTGCATGAGGTAATCACATGAGAAATAAGAAAATATCTAAAGGATTATCCCCAATGTGCATACACCAAAATCATAAAGTGATCAGAGACAATGCGGAAAGAAGGAAAGAACTGTCCTATTGAAATTATCAAAATGGTTAGCAAAAGCAAAGTAGAGACGGAGAGTGAAGAAAGATTATTGCAATCCACAAATATCGCGCTAACTCCCAACACTCAAAGAGTAATTGACAAGGTTAACTTAGAAAAGTGGGGCGAACAAGAACCCAGCAAACTATCATGGGTAGATACCAACGATGAGAGACTACTGGTAGAAATTATGGTCCGAAGAGAACGTACAAACAACATAGTGCAGAGGATATTCGGTGAGGTCTACGAATGAGAGACGAAATCATTAATTAAACTATTGTGCATGGAGGCATTTACAAGGCAGGATATTGATGAAATGTTGCAGCCTCAAAACCAAATAGCGGTAGACATTGAATGTATTACCTCAAAAATGGTAATAAAACCTGAAACAGCGCAAAGCTTGATGAAAAATGGATTAACAGACACCTTTTGGGAGAACATTAAGAAATCCAAGAACAATTACCCGGCTACATTTGGGATGGCGACGACTGCAGATATGCAAGGAACATATAAAGCCATAGAAGAAAAAATTATGACAACAATTTTGAAATGTACGCTGCCACCAACAATCTTCATACCAATGTTATTACCCACATGGAGATTAAAAGATAAAAAGGTAGCCAGAGTGATGTGGCACTAAGAAAGTACCTATGTCAACAATCAACAAGCAGCAGAAAAAATCGTTAATGATGAACAATATAGAAAATCTAAAGAGATATTATTAAAAAACGACAACAATGAGCAAATCTTCATTGAAGGACAAGTAACACCATATGATCTTTACAACAAAGGAGAACCTATAAGCAAGCAGATCCAGAAAGTCTGAAAAGAAATTGAAAAACAATCTACACAAACAGTAATACTGTTTTCAGGAATCAACAACATTGTGTGGGGAGAACTGTGGAGCTCACAATATCAATATTACGATGTAATGCAAAGGGTAGAGATCATTACTATAGTGAGACTAGGGAAGAATGAACTGGAAAACATCACTGAGGAAGAAGTGATAGAAAACATAAGTGCTTTCTACAACAAAGCATCGATATTGAAGTCATTAAGATCAACATACGAATTCTTTTATCCAAACACGACAATTCATCCTGATCTAGCACATACAAGTAGAATCGACGCAATCATGACACTAATGATAGCGATAAAAGGAATGAAATTATATCGAAAACATTATGAGATATTCAACGAGAAGCTTAAAGAACTGCAAAGCATGAGCACCATTTCGAAATCTTTGAAGAACCCGTCATTTCTCAGACATAAAAAGATGTTAACTACTGAAAAGGAAGTCGTATTGAAAATTACTAAAGATGAGTTCTATGAGAATACTAGCTGGGAGATGAAAGAGGCAAATGATATTATCAAGAAAGCAGCAGAAATGGTACATGGAGAGCGAGTGGTCATCCTTAATTAGCTATGCTGGAGGGGAAGTGTGACATAATCCATCAACTATCATGTGTGGTCAAGATGAGAGAAGAGATGAATGAAACAAAGACTAAAAATATTTTTAATGATTATAATGATTTAAATGTAAACACATGATAGGATTGATTATTCCATTTTGTAAAACATTTTGTGGAATTAGATTTAAATTATGCTTGACAGTATTTGACAAAACGGTAGATGGTCAAACAGCATAGTCAAATTAATGCTGACGTTGCATAATCATTAACAGAAATATTAAATGAGGGAAAACTGTAAACAAGAAGCAATTAACAGGTACTAGTCAAGTATTTAGTTGTTTATTACCAAGTGTTATAAATATGCTTGAAATGATGTAATTATTGATGTACAAATTTACATTGGAATTACTTTTCTCTTGTCAGGTTATTTTATATTCTAATGGAAAGCTAAATGTTTACGAGCTGGGGTAATTGTATGGTGGTTCCCACATCCAGTTAAAGGTATGCTGGAGCAGCCTCCTAATAGCTATTCCACAGTGGGGAGGGCGACAGCTGTAGTTACCTTGTGTGCTCTTAGGTTATGGATAGGTGTAGGAGTTTTTTATCGTTATAGCTTTCCTACTTGTTGTTGCTTGCCTGTTATTATGATTGCAACTATTATGTTTTACATGTTAACTTCTCTATCAATGAACTTTAGTCAGCTATTACATTATGTTACAATCAGTTATTTAATATTATATACGTCTTATCTTTATATTTTATTATGTATAGATTGTTGAATAGTCACAACAAGTTGCTCGTTGTTTCTTATGGTAGACCTTCGGCCAACTCACGTCTATATTTTTCTGCAGGCGGCATTGATTGTTTACATGTATCAAGGGCTATTATGTATTTCTATATATGTAGGGTTATTACATGTAAGGCTCAATAATAAGCTACTCAAGCATCCTGGTTGCATCACTCTATTCCTTATTCAATTTCATAATAACAAAAACAATCAATGCACTAAATTCTTAAGTAGTTACAAATCCCATCACACTGAGTTCGCTATTCACATTCCAATTCCTTTGATGGGTTCTACTTTGAAAAGACAGCTCCATTGGTAGACGCAGCTGATCAGTGTGTTTCTGGAAATTCATGGCCACCTTCGAGTGTTGATCCTGTCTTCCACTTTCTCAACTTTATCTAAATAAGCTGGAATGAGTTACGCAGTTAGAAAAGCTAATGCATATTAATTTAAGTTAATAACCCAACCACTTATTGTGAAGGAGAGAATTAGGAGAATGTCAACTCTACTAATTGTGTTAACTAAGAAAAGTAATAGGTTTTCTCTAAATTATACACTAATGGTGGATTGGCATGACTCTACACTATTTATTTATCTTAATTAAATAAAGCCAATATAATTTGGTAATCACTAATTACATATTTATTTAAGCAGCTAGTTACAATCAAGGTTGCAAGTATCTAGTACACTTTACAAATTGAGACTAAGTCGAATTGTGTTGAGTCTTGAGTAAGCACCAAGCTAGAATAGGGCACATAAAGTGCTTCACTGATCTGAGAGGTGGAACTCATTCAATGAATTGGCTGTTACTTGATTTGGAGATCAGCTTCAGGCAGATGCCCAACTATGAGCAGCTTTTGAAGATGCTGCAATGCTTTCTCATCTAAATAGTGTTGTTACTTCAATAATTATAGTTATTGGAATTAAGTAAGGTAAAGGCTATTCAGTTTAAAAATAGTACCTCTCTACCTGCAAGTATATGAAATAGTTAGTGTAATAATAGAGAAATTGGATATTGAAGCCTATAAGATGCCACAGAAGAAAATCAATATAACAAGTGCTCATTTTCAAAGTTTTGAAGAAGTGCTAGAAATAAAATTTGAATCATTCAGATACAACATTCTGGAAAACATAAATATTTTACTGATACCTAACAATCCACCAACTATGCAAGTAATCCAGCTTCATATAGAAAATGATAGCATGTCCCTACTAACATCACAACCATAAATGCCAAAACCTAGAAGATGCCTCTCAAATAGTACTCCTCAACCACCAACACTGCAACAAATCTTTGACACTAAGTTTAAAAAAGAGTTTCCATTTTACCAAACAAACTGATAACAAATATTATTAAACTTCCAAAAATACCACAAAATTGCCCAGGAAAATTTGATATCAAAGTACAATCAATGTGTGAATGGCTGATAATATTTTGATTGTAATCAAGCAAATTGGAACAAAAGTATATTGAATTACACTAATACCCCTGTTTCTAAAAAACAGCATTATATGTCTACTTAAATTTATACACAGAAATGAAATCTGATTATGATAAACTAGTTGCTGATCAATCCAATAACAAATGCAAAAGAAAGCTGTTTAGAATGCAGCTTTTCAATTGCAAAATTACATCTACAAAGTCAAATGACTTCTCTGTCTGTCTCAAATAGAAGAAAGATATTATAAAATAAAATCCCTATTCATATGTCTATGCAGGTCTTCTGCAAAATATGAAACAACAATTAGAAAGCAAATGCAAAATTGACAGCAACATCCAGACTTTTATTAAAATACAACTTAGCATCAGGAACAACAAAAAGGATAAGCAGAGCAATTAATGGGCACATCTAATACATCAACAAAACCCAGAACAGTCAACATTAATAAGAAATGACATATAAACAATAGAAGAGAAACCAAATAGACTACTCAAAAGTACTATGCAGACAGTTGAAAAACTGGCCACATTGTAACAACCTCTACCAGGCATTATTACTATTTATCCCTATTTACTTTATAACATCATTTGTATACATGTGGGTAGGGGTTTATGGCTTAACACTGCTATAGCTTTTGTGCATTCTGTTAGCTTAATTTAATGAGATTAACTATTCACTGTTTAGGTGATGAAACCATGCAGCATCTCCTCCAATGATCGGGCATCTGCCTGAAGCTGATCTCCACATCCAGTTTTACTTGCTTGCCAAGGATCCACTTGTTTGAGTTCCACCTCTCAGCTCATTGATATAACTTATGTGTACCCTATCCTAGCTCAGTGTATACTCAAAACAAGACACAATTTGATTTAGTCTCTCTTTTTGTAAAAGTGTTTCATGTTAATGTAACCTGACTTGTCACTAGCTTTGATAATAATATTAAATGTAGCCATTACCAAAATATATTGGCTTTAATAACTAACTAAATATTTAGCAGCTTCCTAACTTACATTTAATAATTACTACATGCGTGGTCTCATTATCAGTCACATTATAGTCAATAATTTGGATCTAAAATAGCATAGATGTAATTCCTAGGTATTGGCTATCCAACAGTATTTCAAATTTA
Source organism: Hofstenia miamia (assembly GCA_900660155.1). Classification (NCBI taxonomy): domain Eukaryota; kingdom Metazoa; phylum Xenacoelomorpha; order Acoela; family Hofsteniidae; genus Hofstenia; species Hofstenia miamia. The sequence goes on along the minus strand of CABFPE010000135.1, from coordinate 951,030 downwards.
TTATTTTTAATGCATGTAGCAAATTATCAATAGTCAACTAAACAAGAATAAAACCCCCATACCTAAAATAAGTGCACTTTCGTGATCTGGCACAAAGACACTAGAAATGATCTCATGATGGATCCAGACCACTACTAAACACAGCTCATTTAGCTTGAAATTGTATTAAATATCCAAACTGTATTGAAGAAACAATATAAGAATTCTAAATGAATTTCTTTATCAATTGCTTACATTGAATTTAATCTATTTATAGTATTTTGGAAAAGTACCTGTTGATTTCAAATTTAAACTGTTTTTCTGCCAAGATGACGGCTAAAAATAATGGAAGTGACTTTGCCCCTTGGTTTAGACAAAAGTATTATTATTGGCAGATACTAATCTCTAATTAATGACACTTCTTCTTGCTTAGTTGCATAATACAAATTAATCTAAATTGATCATATGTTTTTACACTGTGTTTTTAATCATAATTGTTTTCTATCTTATTCTTCTTCTTAATCGACATTAGCAGCTTTAGATTACTTTGGATGATGTTACACACCCTCCTCACCTTGCGTAATTTTTAGCACAGCTTGCACTCCATGTACTAGGGTGTCTGCTTTTCAAAATATTGACTCCACCTGTTGATGTTCCCAGTTGTTTTTTTCGAGTTCAGGTGGTTTGGTAATCTTTAAGACTGCCTCTCTTTCTGTAGTTGTCATATTTGCATACTTTAGGAATTTAGTTTCTCTGATGTTCTCTGCTATCTCCCTCAGGATGTTAATTTTCCTCAAGAATATGTCGTAGTATTTTTGGTACAGTGTATTCCCCTTGATTCCTATCATTATCATCATCTGCATGTCGGCCTAACTAGTGTGGGCTAGGTCTTCTCGTATTTGGTTGTCTGGGTACAAAAATGGAAAGAATTTTCTCAAGTTTTGTGTATTTGCTACATCCTTGTAAAAGAAACTGATGTTGTCTCTTACTTATTGTTCAGTGATTTCGTTTCTCATCATTATTACAATTTCTACTCTATTTGTGATGTCATAGTAGCAATATTTCTTCTTCCAGATATTCGTCCATACTATGGCATTAACACCTGAAGATAGCAATATTGCCTTTGGGATGTGGCTTTTGATTTCATTTCCTAAATCTTTTAATTGTACATAAATTGGTTTTTCTTGTGTGTACAAGTGGTATGGGGTTATTGTCCCTTTGATGTACACCCTTTCACGATTGTCATTTTTCAGCATGATTTCCTTTGATTTCTTATAATCATCACGTTCTATCATTATTCTTGCTTTCTCTTTTGTGTTCATGTATGATTTGTATTCATGTAGGAAGGCTTTGGAAACTCCATTGTGGGAGGATCATTGGTATTGATATCATCTCTGGCATCATGCCTATTAGATTTTTTGTTTCAATCTGTCTCTTGATCTCTTTGTATGGGCCTGTTGTTATTGGTGCTGTTGCCAGACCTATTGTGGCAGGATAATTCATTTTTCCACCTGCAATTGTGCTCCAAAATGCTTGTGTCAATCCTCTTCTGCTCAGCTTTAATCTTATTTCATCCTTTATATCTACTCTCAAGGTTATGCATTCAACATCCACCACCAGTTGATTGTATGGTTTGCGTAGTTCTTCCAGTTCTGTTTTTGTAAACAGCTCAGTAAACATTAATTTCATTGTGGTGACTGTCTGTTGCTCTTTTATCTTTTGATAGTTTCTTTCTTTGATTTCTTTAGATTCTTTTGTTACCTTAATCTCAGCTAGAAAGCATTCATCATCTGTATCTATACACTTGGTTGTCTTAGCTGGGCTCACTTCCCCCCATTTTTTGATATTTATCCTATCAGTTGTCTGTTGAGTTTTGGGAGACAGTAGTAGTTGCGAGGATGTTAGCAGTTCCTCCTCTTCCATGATTTCTCTCTGTGATTTTGTGACCTTTTCACAGACTTCCACTGGTTTGGTTATCCTACCTTTCTTCATCATTTCCATGCTCTTAATTATTTTAGTTAATGTGCATTGCAGACTGTCTTGCTCATACCTTTCCATTGCTTCTTCTAATATTTGCTGCACGTTTTTCTGTACTGCTGCATTTCTGATCTCCTCAGTGCTTACTAATTTTCATTTTATGATTTTTCTCATTGTAATCCACGGTTTGTTCTCTAGTTGGTTTACTTATGTGGGTGCCACCTCTATTGATTTCTGGAATTTCCTTGACAGTGCTTCTATCCTTATCTCTGGTCAGTTTTCTTTTGTATTTTCATGTTTCCCAGATATTCTGAATTTGTTGACGGTGTTCCTGACTCTGTGTTAGGCTGCATTTGATAAATAGTGTGTTAGCTTCTTCAACACCTTCTTTGTCCATCATGAATTCTATTGTTTTCATTTGTTTGTGTAGGTTGATCATGATGCAGGGGTCCACCATTATTCTGTAGATCTGCGCCCAGATCAAATCTGATTAGTTCCAATGTTATTGCATCTGTTGGTGTTTTTTCCCAGGGGGAATATATTTTTGAATTGAATACATGCATCTCATAAGTGTTTGGGGATGTCATCAATTGTTGATCTCATGATGATTACCACTGTAACTTTCTGCAACTAAGCCATTCTTAAAATTTGGTAAACCTGTCTCTTGAGGTTTTTGTTATATTCCTTTTCTTTTAAAATGTGTATGATTGTCAAGTTATCTTTGTCCATGCTTATCACCATGCTATGCATATAGGGCTTCTCCAATGTCTCATTCATATCTCGTGGGTAGCTTATTATTACGTTTACTTTTGGCATATTATTTGCATCCAGTACTAGTGGTAAGTTTCTCCCCTCAGTTTTCTTGATTCTTCAGATTTTTGATTTTGTTTCTGGTGACAATTTCTCAAAAGCATTATAACACATTTTCATTGTTCCAATGAAATAGCAATGTAGCATTTCTGCGTCAATTTTAAACATTCTCTTTTCACTTTCTTTAGATTGTACTATTTTTTCTGAGGTTGTCTCTGAGGAGGTGTGTAGCTGTTTCATCCGTATTGGTAATTTGCTGGTGCTTGGTTCACAGTCCATGAGCTGCAAATCTGTGCTGATGGTTTCTACTGCTTCACCCTTGAGTCAGTTTGCAGTTACTCCCATCTGCATTTGACCAGTTGTGGTTCCTGTGGGGATAACATCAGCCTTGAATTGCTTTCATATCTCCATGGTTCTTCCACCACTTACACCTTCCCCTGGAACTCCAAGTGGCTCACTGCCCTTGAATCAGCATCATAGACTCTTGGAAAGAAAGTTGTGCTGCTCTGCACCAGTTCTCTGCGTGCCCTTGAATCAGCTGTGCAGATCTTTGGTGGGAGAGTCTATTTGTCCATTTGTCTCCCTGCCCTTGAATCGGCCTTGGGGACTACTCCAAAATTCAGTTAGTAAATTTAAGTCCCATAGTTCAGGGTAATATATAGGTTTATTCCTTGCTGTCCTTTGGGGCAGCACCCTTTCTCCTATATTTTCATTTCTGATATCTGCTGTGAATTCTTCATTGAATTGTTTTTCATGTAGGCTATCTAAATCACACATATTGTATATAATTTCATTGCCATTAATTCAGCATATTTTAAACTCGGCATTTTTGATATCTGTTGCTCTTTTCAGATTTGAAAATGTAATAATCTGTCATTATTATAACATCCTCTGCCAGGCATCATTACTATTTGTTACTGTATAACATTAGTCATAGTTTTGCAGGTAAGGATTTACTTAACTAGATACTGCTTTGGCTTTTATTTCTGTTACCATAATATAACTAGATTTAACTGTTCACTATTTAGGTGATGAAGCCATGCAGCAATTTCTCCACTAATCAATAATGGGCATCTGCCCAACGCTGATCCTCACATCCAGTTTTACCAATCCTTCAATGATCCATTTGGTTGAGTTCCACATCTCAGCTCATTGATACAGTTTATGTGTACCCTGTCCTAGCTCAGTGTATACTCAAGACACGACACAATTTGACTTAAACTCTGTTTTGTAAAAGTGTTTCATTTGTTCACAACCAGACTTCTTGCTGTCTTCTTAATTAATACTACATGTAGCTGTTTTTCTTATTTCTTCTGTGCTTACAAGTTTCTTTTTTATAATTTTCCTTGTGGTTATCCAGGGTTGATTTTCCATTTGCCTCAGCCATGTTTCTAATGTTGCTCCCCACATGTATTTCTTCATTGGTTCTTCGAATATCATAATCTTGCTTGAACACATCCCAATTTTGTTCACCATATCTACTATCAACATTTTCCCCATCATGCTCTCATTCATTATCATATTGCTGATTATTTTCTCTATTATCTGCATTGGGTTTTCCATTTTATTTGGTGGCTCCATCCTTTTGACGTGGCCTTTTAGCAACCAATTCTTTGTTTGAGTGTTGATCAGAGTTAATGCTATTTCAAATCTCTTTGCTTTTGCTAGTTTGTGTCTAATGTGTCGCGAAATTGGGAGTTTTAGCTGTGTGTCTTCAGTCGTGAATATTGCTAGTATCCATGCTGTCATTCTATATCAGATTTCCAGTGCGTTTTTCTCTTCAAATATTAATTGTTTGAAATCCTTCTTGATGTTTAGCTCATATGCTCAGTTCACCTCAGTGAGTGCTAATTCTACCAATTTATGAAACTTCTGTGTCAGCGCCTCAATTTTTATTTCTGGCCAACTCTCCTCCACTTTTGGTTGCAGTTTCATGTTCTTCCATATTTTCTGGATCTGTTGTAATTGTTCCTGCCATTGTGTTAGGCTGCATTTTATAAATAGCATGTTTGCTTTTTCTATGCCATCTGTATCTGCCATCAACTCAATTGTTTTAGTCTGTTTGTATAGATTAATCACAATGCATGCATCCACCATTATTCTGTATATCTGCGCCCAATAATCCACTTGTAGGTCGAATTGAATCAGCTCTGAAATGGTTGTACCCATTGGTGTTTTCTCCCAAGGGAAGATATTTTCTGCCTGAGTGCATGCATCTAATAAATGTTTTGGAATATCATTGATCGTCAACCTGGTAATTATTACTACTCTTACCTTCTGTACTTTCGCCATTCATAATGTCTGATTGTAACATCCTCCACCTAGCTTATTACGCCGTGTCTAATCATGGTTAAGGAATGCTTGGTAAACTGCGGGTGAGGTGTTACCCATTTGTTGAACCATCAGACTTTTCTCTCTTATTAACTAGCTATGTTAATTAAGTAATCGAGTATTAACTATCACTGTTTAGGTTACTGGGCAGTATGATGTTTCCTCTTCAGTTGTTCCATCTCCACAACACAGCTCCTCCTCTTCTGCAACGATGGTTGAGTCCACATCACCATCTCAGCTCAACTGGGATTAGTTATGTGTGCCTTACGTTAGCTCGGTGTGTGCACTCAAGTAAAGTTGTAACTGACTTAAACTCAGAGTTGTAAAGTGTTTGTTGTTTTTATTTAATAAAGCAACCGGGCATTGACACTAACTGCATGTAAAAAACATTAAGGTAGCCATTACAGTAAAACTATTGGCTTTGTAGTTTAACTAATAAGATTGCAGTT
>CABFPE010000135.1:923572-937942 GCA_900660155.1 Hofstenia miamia | reverse complement strand
ATATCAAAAATTACTGCACCATAAATTTACAAATAATTAATTAATCATAATCATATGTTTTTACAATTAATATTTTATTTTAATATTCAGTCTTAGTTTCTTCTTCTTTTTTCTTAATTTGACCACATATGATTAGATTATGTTACACTCCCCCTCCAGCACAGCTAATTAAGGATCACAACTCTTTCACCATGGACCATCTCAACTGCTTGTTTTATCATTTCGTTAGCTTCTTGCATCTCCCACTCTGTTCTCTCGAATTTTTCGTTCTTTGTTAGCTTCAGCACAACCTCTTTTTCTGTTGTACCAATTTCTTATGTCTTAAGAACATCGGATTCTTCAGTTTATTTGAAATCGTGCACATGCTTTTGTAGTTCATTTAGTTTACAGTTGAATTCTTCATAGTATTTTTCATATAGTTTTAACCCTTTAATCACTATCATTAGCGTCATCATGGCATCTACCCTGCTCATATGTGCTAGTTCCAGACGTACCATTGTATTGGGATAAAAGAATTCATATGTGGACCTCAACGATTTTGATATCGACGCTTCATCATAGAACGTGCTTATGTTATTTCTTACTTCTTCTTGCGTTATCTGATCTGGATCAATTTTTCCTAATCGTATCATTGTTATAATTTCAACTCTGCACATGACATCGTAGTATCTGTATTGCGAACTCCATAGCTCACCCCATACTATATCATTAGTTCCAGAAAATAGTATCACTGTCTTTGTAATTCTCTTTTCGATTTTGCTTCGCACTTTTCTGATCTGTTTGTGTATAGCTTCTCCTTCGTTGTATAAATTGTATGGAGTTACTGCGCCTTTGATGAATACTCTTTCTTTGTTGTCATTCTTGCTTAAAATCTCTTTGGATTTCTTGTACTTTTCGTCCCTTACAATTCTTTCGGCATCCTCCAATTTATTTACGTAAGTGTTCTCTTTGTGCCAAAAAGCTTTTACTGGTTTCTTCTTTTTCAGTCGCCATGTGGGTAATAGCATTGGTACGAATACTGTTGGAGGTGGTGTACACTTTAGCAGCGTGGTTAACGTCTGTTTTTCAATGTGTTCATATGATCCATCCATGTTCAATGTCGTTGCCATCCCAAATGTTGCAGGGTAGTTATTTTTACTGGTGTTTATGCTTTCCCAGAACATATTTGTTAATCCATGGCTCATCAAATTTTTCACTGTTTCAGCTTTCATTACAATTTTCGATGTGATGCATTCAATGTCGACTGCCAACTGATTATTGGGTTGTAACATTTGAGTAATCTCCTGTCTAGTGAATGCTTTGGTACACAATATTTTTATCATAGACTTTGTTTCTCTTTCATATACTTCACCGTATATTCTTTGTACTATGTTGTCTGTTTTTTCTCTTCATACCGTTATTTCTACCAGGAGATGTTCATCATCTGTATCGACCCAGGATATTTCACTTGGCTCTTTTTCGCCCCATTTTTCCAAATTGACTTTATCTATCTCCCTTTGTGTGTTGGGAGTTAAAGCGATTGCATTTGATTGTAGTAGTAATTCTTCCATTTTCATTTCTTCCTGCAATTTGCTGACCATCTCTATGATCTCTATTGGTCTATTTTCTCCTTCCTTTCACGTGATCTCCGATTTTTTAATTATATTTGTGTAAGCACATTGTGGGTAGTCTCAAATGTATTTCTTCATTTCGTTTGTTATAATCTTGTTCACTTCTTTTGCTGCTATCTTCTGTATCATTTCCATTGTGCTAGCGCTTTCTCGTCTTATTAAGTTTCGGGTTGTCATCCACGGTTGCTGTTTGATTGCCTTCAATTTCGTATTTGACGTGGCTCCCCACATGAACTTCTTTGCTTCGTCATTTACTATGTCTATCTCAGCAGGGCATATTCCTGTCTTATTGGCAAGTTCTACTATGCTTGGTCTTCCCAGCGTTTGTTGCTGCGTTAATAAGTGTACATAGTATTTTTCGAACTTCTGTTGTATCTTCTTGGTTGGCAACAATGATAATATATCAACGTGTTGTAACAACCATTGTTTTATGTTGCTAGGTATCAGTGATATAGCTATTTCATACCGCTTGTTCTTTGCCATGCTTTTCCTTTCCTTTTTTCTTATTGGCAAAACCAATTTCTCATTATTTGTCAATGCTATGCTGAGTATCCAAACCAATGTTCGTGCACGTATGTGGGGTGCATTGATTTCCTCAAAAATCATGTTTCTAAAGTTTCTTTTCAAGTCCATCTCGTACACTTTTCTAATCTCCAGCAATGTCATCTCTACTGTTTTATGGTAAGATTTTATGGGCGATTTAATCTCAATCACAGGCCAATCTTCATGCATCGGCTTTTCAGTCTTCATCTCCTTCCACACTTCCATTATGTTTTTCAAGTGTTCTGGGGTCTGCTTCATACTGCATTTTATGTATAAGTTTCCTATTTCCTCCAAATTCTCTGAGATGCCAAGTATTTCCATCATTCTGACTTGATAGTACATGTCTATCGCTATTTTTGGTTCAACCATTATTCTTTCTGCTGGCGCCATATTGTTTATCTGCAAGTCTATGTTGATCATTTCCGAAATCGCCTCTCCACTTCTGTTCATTATAAACACATTTTCCATTTTCTCTTCTAGTGTTTGTAGAAACTCTGGTATCTCTTCATCATTTTGTGATCTTGTGATCACAATTACTTTTGTTTTGTACTCTTTTGCCAATTTCAACGTATCTTCAATGTTTGACTCGAGGTTTCTAGAGACCATTTCCAACTTTTTTATAAAGTATATCATTGTCATATGTTCTCTGTCCAGATTGACTTGTTCACATTTTTCTATCAGCTTATTTTTGTTTTTAATGACTTTTTGAACATCCTTCAGCATAAACGTTTCTTCAAATGTTATGTGTGTTGTACTTTTAAAGTATTGTCTAATGAAATCCTCCTTCATATCTCTAGGATAGGATATAATCATATTGCAGACTGGCCTATTTTGTTTGTCAATCACGATGGGGATCGCTGATGCTTCTGTTTCTTTTGTAGATGCATGTTGTTGTAGGAATCTTTTTGTTTCCGGTGATAGATTATCTTGCGAATTGTAATGTATTTTTCTATTCTCTATGAAGTATGGGTGAATCTTATCTTTCCCAATTTTTGTCATCCTACTTTCTCTTTCTTCAGATTTAGACAACTTAGTTGTAGTGGATGATTGCCTGTGAGAGAAAGGTTGTGAACTATAGCTTGTCGTTGCTATTGAACTAGTGGATGGCTGTTCCGAGGTATCCATTTCCGAGTCTTCACTGATGTCTTGCACATCTGGGTCAATGTATTGACCACGGATTTCAGTTCTTGCTGCCTTTAATTGCAGACAAGGACCTGTTAGTTTAGCTGTATACTCTCCGCCCTTTAATTGGCTTCGAGTTCCACTGGATGTGGGGGAGTGTTCCATTGACGAGCTTGATTTTTCATCCAACCTCACGCCCTTTAATTGACGATCGGTATCATGACGTTGGCCCTCTTTTATCCGCCTGCCCTTTAACTGACATTTGGTTGAGGGTGATCTTTTTGGCGTCGTCTCCATCCTCATGCCCTTTAACTGACAATCAGATTGAGGAGACTTCCTTCTTATCCTTCTTCTTTTATTCATTGCTGGTATATTCTCCATCCTCATGCCCTTTAATCAACAATCGGATTGAGGAGATTTCCTTTGAATTCATCTTCTTCTGTTACTAGGTGAACAATGCTCCATCGTCATGCCCTTTAACTGACAATCAGATCTGGGAGACCTAGTGTTTCTGCTATCACTGCTAGTATTTTCTCCCCTCATCATGCCCTTTAACTGATGATCAGATTTTGGGGATTTCCTGCGTATCCTTCTGCTCTTCAATGGTGATCAACTGCCAGCTCTCTTCATTATCTAATCTAAATGGAGTTACTAAATTAATATCCCATATCTCAGGGTCATATTTATTTTTATTTTTTACGGCCCTCTGGGGCATTATTCTTCTTTCACTCTCATCCTCTCTCTGTTGAGGATTGTATTCTTCTTGAAATTCCTCTTCTGCAACACTATCAAGATCGTTCATATCGTTATATACACCGTCATTATTTTCAATTAATTTAAACTGTGCATTTTCATCTAATTTGGCTTGGTCAATATCTTTTGTTGCCCGTTTCAAATTTTGAAAATGTAAAATTCTACCATCGTTAAGTTTATAGTTATTATTAGGTAGTGTCTGTGAAATGATAAATGGCCCTGACCACTGTGTTTTTAATTTTCTTACCTGGTTTACATCTTGTGTTCTCAGTAAAGTGTACGCGTAAACCCTATCACCCTTCTTGTGTGGTTTTCCGTAAATCTTTTTGTTGAAGTTTCTCTGCTGTCTAATTGCAGACTTCTTGGTGTTATGACATATCGCTTCGTGAATTCCTGTTAGTTGGCTTTTAATTTTCCTAATATACTCATTATCTGGTTTTTCTGTGTAAGTATCGTATTGCATCAATATCAGCATAGCTGCTTCCCTTCCATACATTGCTTTAAATGGTGTTACTCCTGTCGTAGAATGTACTGAAGTGTTATAGAAATACTCCACCATTTCTATTACCTCTCTCCAGTCTCTTCCACCAACTCTTGATGTCAACACTCTTATTAGTTTAATCATCGTCCTGTTTAACCTTTCTACTGCTCCATTTGCCTGCGGGTGGTACGCTGTTGTTTTTCTGTCATTATCTCTAACAATTTCGCCATTTCGTTGAACAATTTACTTTCGAACTGCACCCCTCTATCGGATACTATTACTTCCATTGGTCCAAACTTCAGTATCCATTCTTTCATTATCTTCTCTGCCACGCTCTTCACAGTTGTCAAATCCAAGGGGATCATTCTAGCATATTTTGTGAAATTATCAACTATCACTAAAATGTACTGATAGCCCTCATCGTCCTGCAACAATTTCTCCAAGTCCACATGCACTGTGAAAAATGGCTTTTGTTATTTAACAAACAAGTGGTACACTTATTTATCACATCTTCTACAACCTTTCATATTCCTATTGTTATAAACCTTATATTGAACGTTTGCTTTGTCTGTACAATTCCGATATCACCTTTTTCGTGAATTTTCTTCACCAACTCTCTTTTGTAATACTCTGGAATCGCTATCCTTAATATCTTTCCATGTATGTATAGTAACCCATTATCTCTTATTTTCCATGTGTACCTTTGGTAGTAAATATTAGCTTCCCTACTTAGTTGTTTGTTCGCATTTGCCAATTTTTCTCTTATTTCAGCCATTACCATATCCATTTTTTGTTTTTGGATAATCTCGCTCTCTTCAATTTCCTCTTTTATCACTATAGGCATTATTGCCTGCCCTTTTTTATCTGAATTAATTTCTGGTAACTCCTTATACTCTTTATGAGGTAGAAAATCGAATTTCTTCTTTTCTCCTTCTTGTTTTTCTATATCTCTCTGATATTCTGGCAGTGCAGTCCAAAAATCAGCGTTTTTGTTTAGGGTACCCTTTCTATGCTCTATCGTAAACCTGAATTCGTTTAAGTACTCTATCCATCGTGATACAATTGATGATTTATCACCAGAGAATTTTTTCACTATGCCAAGCCGCTATTATCCATTCTCACTATAAATTTCTGTCCGATCAAAAAGTATCTGAATTTCTTTATACTTTCCACCAAAGCTAGAATTTCTAATTTCATTGAGCCATAGTTCTCCTCACTCGTCTTTAGTCTCCTACTAAAAAACTGTATCTGGACTTCCTTCCCATTTTTCATCTGACCCAAACCCGCTCCTATCGCCATATTACTTGCATCACAGTCCAAAATAAATTCTTCTTGATAATCGGGTGTATTTAGTGATGGCATTTTTGCGAGCTCATTTTTTATATTGTCTAACTGTTCTTCTTCTTTCCATGTCCATTTGAACGGTTTTGACTTTTTTAGCAATGCTGTAATCTTATTCATTTTTTGAGCAATTTTTGATATAAATGACCCGTTATAATTGATGAAGCCCATTATTCTTTGTACGTCTTTTTTCGTTTTCATACTTTTAATATTAAGAATCATTTCCTTTGTATTGTTTTTCATCTTAATTTTCCCTTGTTGTATCTTTCTTCCTAGAAACACCACTTCAGTCTTCAAAGTTTCACATTTTTTTCCATTGATGCGTAATCCCGCGTTATACAAGATTGTTAGTGTTTTATCCAACTTCTGCAAGTGTTCTTCTATTGTATTACTCACAACCAATATATCATCTATGTACGCACATACCCCTTCGTCCATTTTTTTCTTATCTTGCTTGAGCACTTTTGTTACATAACGTAGAAAGGTCGCTGGCGCATTACAGAGTCTGAAAGCTATATACATCCATTCATATAAGCTATATGGCGTTATAAATGCTGTTTTCTTGATATCTTTTGGTTCCATCAGCACCTGCCAATAGGCCTTACATAGATTGACTGAGGTAAAGTATTTATTTTTTGTTGCCTCATATATCATATCATCTATCCTAGGTAAAGGATATGCATCTTTCTTTGTTACATCATTCAGCTTCCTAAAGTCTATACACAACCTATACTTGTCACCCTGTTTCACAAATACTGTTGGTGACGCATAGGGGCTCTCACTCGGCCTTATAATTTTGTTATCAATCAATTCATTCAGAATTGTGTTGTAATTCTCTTTCAAATTCTCTGGTACTCTTCTACACAGTGATTATTTTATGGGTTTCTCCAATGGCTTTCCCCACTCTAATCTTGCCAAAGTTAAATATTTTGTTATGTTTGTTCAAAATCCTTATTAACTCTTCTTTTTCTTCTTTATTCAGATGTTGATACTCCTCTTCTTTAATCTCCGGTATCTGGAATGTCTGAGTCTCTTTTTCTGCTATTATGTTTATTGTTTTATTTACCATTTGTTTTTTGGACTTGACTTGTCTTCCTTTTATGATCACTTTGTCTTTGTTTATGTTAACTATAAGGTTTGTTGCATTCAACACTGGTATCCATCCTTTACCTTCTTTCACAGTACATAAACTTGACGGGATCAACACTCTTTTCATGTTTATACCAAAAATGTTATTGTGTCATTTACTTCTTTGTCTTCATAAGTCGTTATCACTTCCTCTTGCACCGTTATTGTTTTCTTGTTATAGTCTATGATACATCTATTGTCCGTTAGAAAGTCATTTCCTAATATTATTTCATATGGTAACTGATTCTTATCAGTATCGATTACTGTGAATGTTTGGTAAAATGTAGTATTATCCACTCTTATGGGTATATTTTCCAATTTACCTTTCACATCTATGTAATTGCCTGATGCATTTATCAATCTATTCTTTTCATTATTTAACTGCTTTCTCTGAAATCCAACTTTCATTGCACATTCATCAGTTATTATCAATATTACTGCTCCTGTATCCACTGTTGCGTCTACCATTACACCATTAATCACTACTGTTATTGTGTTTGTTTTTAGCAGATAAGTTACTATTAATACAGGTGCTTGTTTTTTCAGAGGCGGTGCTCCCTCTAATTTTCCATTTCCGTCATTTCAATTTCTTCCTCTTCTTCTTGTTTGTCTTCATTTTCCATCAGATCCTCTTCATCAAAATATGCATCCTCCTCTTCTATCCAATTTATTTGTCTCTTACAATACTTCTTCATGTGTCCCTTGTTGCCACACATTTGGCATTTCAAATCTTTCCTCTTTATCTGTTTTATCGTACCATCCTTTAATTTAATTTTTACTAATTCTTCTCCTGATTTTTTAGTTATTTGTTTGTTTGCTGGTCTAGTGAACATTGGCATTGTTCGATTTATTATCTGCTTTCCAATCGTTGATTTTTCATTAATTCTCACATTACTTTCCATCATTATTTGTATTGCAAGTCATTCCTAATCATTTTGTCCAAAGAGTCATCTGCATCACACTTCATTTGAAATTGTGTTCGAATCTCCTCTGGTAACCCTTTGCTAATGTGTGCAAATAAATCGTATTTTGAATACCTTTGTTCCCTAGAACTGAGTTTTAGTAACCTTTCTACTTGAGACATATAATTTCGTAAATTGTCCCTGGTGTTCATTTTCATTCCGTTCAATAACATTTGGTACTGACTCTTAAAGCTCTTGTCATCATAGTACTGTTGATATTCCCCTACTAATTTTTTGTAGTCCATTTTTGTTTGTGTTTCCAATACCAAATAATGCTGATACACCACAACAGTTAAGTATAGCAGGAATCTCGCTGCTGCTCTCTGTTGCTTCACTTTTCTCTCTTTCATACTCATTTCAAAAATCTCCAGCCACTCATTAATTGTAGGTGAATAATTATCAACTCACCCTGTACATTTTGGTAGTATTGCTTTACATACTGACGTGTCGTTATCATCCTCTTCCAACAATATTGTGTTTTGAAATATTATGTTATTTTCAATTGGGTTCTCACAATTCCTTTTGACTTGTCTCGTTACATTCTCCACTAATTTCTTTATGAATTCTTCTTCATTTTGTGCAGTTTTGTAATCCTGTATCATTGATTCTACCTGTCATACTGCTGTATCTAGTTCATGCGGTTTTTCTACTACAATATTTTCTATTGTCTTCACTTCACTTTTCTTTAATTTGATTAGCCTCAATTCATCTTTTAGGTTATCGATTTCTAATTGCTTCATTATATTTTCCTCTCATAGACTTACATTTTCTTCATGTAACTCTGTCATCATTTTCTGTAGACGATTGCTTTGTTGTTTTATCTCCTTATTTACTTCTGTTAATTGTTCAATTTGTTGCTGAAACAAATTTCGTTGTTCTGTTAATCAAAGACTTGTGTCTTCCTTAATTTCATCTATCAACCTTTCTTTCTTGGCATGTTTCATTTCGACTTCTCTCACTCTTTCTGTTAATTGTTCAATTTGTTTTGTCAACTGTTGTCTTTCTTTCGTAGTATTTTCAATGACTTCCATCAATTGGATTACAGTGAGATCATTAGTTAATTCTGCTGGTTGCAGTACTTGTTCTGTTGGGGATTGTTTGCTTTCAGCTGGGGACACATTTACTTCTGGGTTTTCGGGTGTGTTCCTCGTCTGAGGAGTTTTTTGGGTTCTGGCTTTAGTCTTCATCTTTTTCTTCGAATGAACCATTTTTTCTTTTCGCTTTGAGTATTCTTCTGGTTGGTCCCTTCTTAAATTTTTTTTGTGCTCTAGTTTGGCATTAATTGTTTGTTCCCTCTTTTTCCTTCTTAGGTATCACTGATGACTTATTTCCATCCATTCCAAAATTCCACTGCTTTTTTTTTTCAGTTTTCCTCCAATTTGAGTGATTCAAGAAGAAACAACTATCTTAACTCAAATCTTCCTTTGCACTGTTGGGCGCCTGTCATGGTTGCCATGTAGAATCTTGCCAACCTTCATACTTCTAAAGTTTAACTTAATTTAGGAGTTGCTGTGACATTTTTTCCCTCCTCGAATTGTACAGTAGGTGACAGATCCCAATCTCCATCTCTCTTCTTTAGTTCTACTGTTTAGTTGTTTGTTAATTAAATTATTATCTAATCAACTGGCATTGATACGACACTAACAACTATCCTTTTAGATACAAGACACGAGATAGATGGTACAAATGTACAGGGTAATCTACCTGACCAGAAGCAAAGCACAAAAGAGGAATCAAAGAATTACGCTATAATGAGTATTTCCATCTGATACTGAAACATTGAGAGAGACACCAACCACAATTCCAATGACTCAGTGCAGTGAAATGAAATAGTGTGCATGAATGCGATAGTGACAATGTGTGATACCTTACTAATTTAATGTATTGATTGTTCTTGTTATTAGTGAGTTTATAAAATAAGGGAATCTCGCAACTGGGATGAATTAGCTTGTTATGCTTCCTTACATATAATATCTTTACATCTAAATAATTATATGTTAACCTAGAGTACATGTGAACAACCAATACAGTCATACCAAAAAGGGTGAATTGGTAGTTCTTTGGTCCAATGGTAATTATATGTAACATATCCTGTACAAGATAACACAAACTGATTTCGTAATTTCCTATGAGGGCTAGATGTAATAGCATAATGTAGTAAATACAATAATATGAACAATGAACTATAGGAAAGCTAATACGAGTAAAAACCCCTATCCTTATACCTAACCTATGAGCACATCGGGTAAGCACCGGCTATCAATGAGGCCCCCATTAAATGAAGTCGTGAACCACCGTCTAGAATACCCGAGTGCTCGAACGTTTAGCTTTCCATTTTAATTAATAAAATAACCTGATACAAAAACGTAAAGTAAATCCAGTAAATTCAAGTCATCACCAAAATGATAAATCACACAATTTTTATAGTGAAAAAATAATAAACAATCAAATATTTGACTAGTACCTGCTAATCTAAGTTGTTGACAATTTTTAATTCTTTAATTTTCTTTCATCTGCCAATGATGCACTTCTGCCTTAATTAGCATTTGCGATTTTGGTCTAGTACCTTTTTGCCAAATGAATTAATATAAAAAATTACTGCACTATAATTTTACAAATAATTAATTAATCATATTCATGTGTTTGTACAATTAATATTTATTTTAATATTCAGTCTTAGTTTCTTCATTTGTCTTCTTAATTTGACCACACATGATTAGATTACATTACATTACAATTAATACTATTTTTAATCATCATTGAATTTTGATGTTAATCTTCTCTGACTAATCTCTATGCGTACTTGCTGAACTCTTGTAGCATCTGCTACCAAGCATTGATGAATGCTAAATTGTTCTCTTAAACTATTATCTTACTTCAACTGTGGGTTGGGATGTACTCATGTTAGCTATTTACTGTATATATTTCCACTAGTCTTCTGTTAATTGAAATAACTGAATACTATTTAGGTACTCCGCCATCATAGCTCTGCTCTGTGAATGGTGTCTCTGTGGCCTTTGGCCAACTCTGATCTCTGCATCATTTCAATTGTGTTTCCATAGCCAATTTAGGTGGCTTTGAACCTCAGCTCAACGAAGTTCTTATGTATTCCTTATCCTAACTCAGTGTAGTTCTCAATGCAAATTGTAACTGACTTAAACTCAATTTGTATTGTGTATTTAATTCACTTTGCAACCTTGCAATGCCACTAGCTGCTTAATAATTATTACTTTAGCCATTACCAAAAACTATTGGCTTAAATTAAGTTAAAATAATTAAGTTACTTAATAACTTGCAGCTTCCTACCTTACATTTAAATAACATAATACATGCTCAGTCGATTTATCAGTCTATGTTAGGTCACCTAAGTCTATCAGATAAAATATGTATAACCTACAGTAGGCTATCCAGCCCTTTTTCACTGATGGTGATTATTGATTACATGTAAACAATCGAATCAATAGCCAGCTAAATGGAGAAAAACCCTTATTTGTACACCTAACATAAATGCAGGTTCATGGTTTGGATCAAGGACCCTTGAGTTGCTCGCAATATGTTCCCAATCAACTACTACTGCATTTACCATTTAGCTTGACATTGTGTATAAATAATCAAACTGATATAAAATCTAAGAATAAGATTTTCAAAGAATTTACTTCAACAATTTCCAAAATGATTTATGCTCTATTTATGGTTAACTTTGAAAAAGTACCTGTTGTTTGAAATTCAAATTTAATTTATATCATCTGCCAAATTGGCTGAAAATAATGAAAGCAAATTTGCCACCTTCATTTTGTCAAATTCGATGGCAAGTACTAATTTGCTATATTATTACTTGGTTGCATTTTACAAAGATAATTCTGATAATTGAACTTAAATTGTTTTTCTAAATAATCATAATTCAATCTTAGTTTTGACTAATCATTTGTTCTTCTTTATTCATTAGCAGCATCTTCTTTGGATTATGCTACACTCTTTCCATCCTGAATGTCTGATCAAGTTGTTTCTGCAAGTCTTTGTTGTATTCCTTTTCTTTTAGGATGTGAATTATTGTAAGGTTGCCTTTATCAATATTGATTTTTGGTATCTTGGTGATCTGCTCTATCTATCTGCTGTATCTAGTGTGAAGTTCTCATCAAACATTACATTCACAGTTCTGTGCATATATGGCCTTTTGAGTGTTTCATTTAACTCTCTTAGGTAACTTATGATAATGTTGAACATTGGTCTTTTCTTGACATCAATCATGATCAGGAAGTTGCTTGCTTCTGTTCTTGATATTCTTTTAATATGAGTTTTTGTCTCTGGGACAGCTTTTCATAGACATTGTTTCTCATTTTTAAGGTTCCTATGAAATAATGAAATAAGGGTGCAGGGTTTCTCCATCTATTTTCAACATTCTCTGTTCTCTCTCTTTTGAGCAGGCTGTTCACTGTGATGTTGTTTCTGAGGGGATGTTGTAGCTTTATTGTATTAATATTATCCAAATTCATCATGATCATTATCTGTGCTCAGTTTTTTCAAGTTTGAGCTTGAGCTAGTTTTCTGATTCATCCTCAGTTTGTGGTTTGGATTCAATCATTTCTTCATCTTCATAGTATGCCTCTTCTTCTATGATCATGTTAATTTGCTTTTTGCACACGTCTTTCAGGTGCCCCTTCTTTCTGAAACTGTAGTGCTTTATGTCCCTCTCTCTTACTTTCTATGTCTTTCCCTCTTTTCCTTTGATTCTGATAAATGTTTCTGTTTTATCTTCATTGTAGGATTTGGGGTTTGCTGTTTGTGGCTTATAATTATTTCGCCATTCTGTTGATTTTAATTTGTGCCATTCTGCTTTCTTGTAGATGAGGGCATTGTTTTTGATTGTTGCTTGTATATTGACTACTTTTCTTATCATCTTTTCCAGTTTATCATTGACATTGCACTTGATTTCAAACTGCCTTCTGATGTTTCCACTTGTTGGATATAGTTCCTTATGTCATCTGTTTTCCTCATCTTGGTCGAGTTCAATATGATTTGGTACTGGTTTTTGAAACTTTCATTCTTGTAATACTCCATGAAGTCTCCATTCAGTAATTTGTAATTTCTCTTTGTATTGGTTTCCAGTAGTAAGTAATGTTGAGATGCTGCTCCTGTGAGGTATAATGGGAACCTTGCAGCTGGTGCCTGCTGACTCACCCTTCTCTTGGCCATTGTAATTTTGAACATCTGAAGCCATTCAGCAAACATCGGACTATAGCTGTCAACTTTTCCATTAAATTTTAGTAGTGTTGCCTTGCATGTATCATATTGTTGTTAATATTCTTGGGTAAGATAGAACTCTTGAAGATTGGTTTCTACAGTGCATTCATATTTTCATTTATTGTAAACTGGTCTGTTATCACTTTCATAATTTTGTTGATGATTTTCCTTTTTTCATATTCTTTGTCTTTGTCGTCAAAGTCTTTTGACTGTTTTTTTGAAGTTTTCTAGTGATGATTGTAAGTCCTTTTCCTTTATTTGTTCAAATGTCACTTCATGTGTCCTCACTTACTTTTGGCTTTTGCCCTATTCTTGCTGCATCATTCTCAGTTTATATTTAAGTTCTTCTAACTCTCATTCTTGTGCTTTGCAATCTTCTCTACCCATTTCTGATAGTCTAAGTTCATTTTGAATTAATTGTCTGTTTTGCTCTTCTAATTGTTGGACTGTTTTCTGCTATTTTTCATTTAGTTCTCAAAAACATTTGTTGGACTCTGCTATTTGATTTGTCAGTGTCTTGATATTGTTTTGGAAATCTTTGTTCTGATCTTCCAACTGACTGTCCATTTCTATTGTGAGCTCACTTAGTGCATTCTCACCATGTTGCTCAAGTTCTGTGACTTTTTGTGTTAGCAGTTGTATCTCACTTCTTAGTATTGATTCTGTCTCATTATTCTCTCTGAGAATATTCAAGATTTCTGTCAAACTCGCCTCTGGGGACATGTGTACAGTCTCTAGTTCTGTGGGGGATGCATCAATTTCTGAACATGATCTTCTTGGGGTAGGGGTAGTTCTGCTTGTGCCTTTCTTGGTGCTTCCTCTTTTTCCTCTTATGTATATCATTTCCAACTATGATTAGTAGTGGCTTGCGTCTTGGTGTGATTCTTTATTTATGAAACTGCTTCATGTTAGGGTTCTCCTAGATGGTGGTTGCTGACTGCATGCTATATTAGTGGTTGGTAACTGTGTTGTTTGTGTTCTGTGATCTCATATTTGCATTTCTTACTCTTTCAAGTTCAAGTAGTGAGTTGGGATAACAACTTGTTGTTGATTCATCTCCATTCTTTAACCTGTCATGGTCACCCTGAAGCATCTGCTACCAAGCTCTAACTCATGTTGATCAAATCCTTTTGAGTGTAATTCTGTGTTAAGTGTGGGTAGGGATGTACTTTTACTAACTGCTTTGATT